>JANHGB010031384.1:0-13787 GCA_026283785.1 Coracopsis vasa
GAACGAAGATTTTGGGAAGGGCTTTACCCACGCTTACTACAAGCGCGCTGATGACTAAAAAGGCCAATGTGGGATAGTAAAATGTATTTATTTTACTCAAAACATACCTAAGTAACATAAGGCAGTAAAGACTAAAGTATTTTCTGTCAAAAACTGAAAAGCTTACATGAAGTGTGAACTGAAACAGCTAAAATTTTCTTTGGACTTCTTCTTTTTGTTTTTATCACAAGGGATTTCATAGGGAGGTATCAGCTTCCTACACATGATAATTAAGATTCATATGACTAACCTGGCTTAAAATTCCGTAGGATGCTCAAATAACCCTCAAGCAGTCCCAAAAACCTGGGTTATTAGTCTGAAACTAGCAAGTACAGAATAGTAGAGAGGAAACTGGGACAGATATGTTCAATATTAATGCAAAAAGATATAGAAGAACTATACTGAAAAATAAAAATAAACTTTCTTTTCCTATGCAGTGGAAGAACCTCAGGCAAAATAAGTTATTATAATACACATTGAACTTAACTGAAATATAGATCTAAACCTTTAAACATATTCTCCTGTTTTTAATGATATAAAATATTCGCTGTAGTCAGTAAATTGGTAATGATTGAAGAAGTAGTGGGCTCTGAAATTTATTTTGTAGTTTTTTCTGCATAAGTACAAGAAAAGAGCTTTCCTTTTCTTTCTTCAAAGTTAAAATATTGAATAAATGTCCACTAGGAATAATGTGTTTTTACAACTGAAAGATAAGACAGACACCTTCAAGAAATTAACTTTTAATAGAAGTAATTCTAATGTTTTAATGTTTTAATTATCTTGCATTTTCTGAACAGAAAAATGTAAGAAAATTAATTCAGTTCTTCCATTCCAAAATCAACAACTTTGAGCGTTCTGTCTTAATTCCCTGTTTGCAGATATTATGCAGGAAAATAATAAATGTATTTATCTGCATTTTTTTTTCATTTGAAGGGAATTGTTGACATTAGTAAAATGGGATCCTTTTCATGTCTTTCTACTTTTGCTCCCAACATTCAGACCTTTGTGTTACTTTGTAACAATCACTGTTACTCACTATTCCACTCATTTCTGTATACAAGTCAAGTCAGTTCCTGAATCTTTTTTATATTATTATTATTATTATTGCATCGTTGACTTATTTGCACGTAAAAAATAATCCAGTGATCTTGTGAAAATAAATCCCTTTGAAAAGAATTTCAGTGCTTTTTCCACTGAACTGGGGTTTTTGTTTGTTTGTTTTATTTTGCTGGTTTGTTTTTCTTCTCTTAGATGTCCTGTCTTTTTGAAAATGTATTAACTTAGCATATGGTCCCTGTAAGAAACACAACCTCTGGCATTTTAAAAATCTGGGCTGCAGAGTGATTATCAAATCATGTAAAAGAGGAAAGTATTTCCAAGGAAGAAGAAGAAATATTTGGTGAAAACCATATAGTAATTTCATGTGTAGTTTGAATTGTTCTCTGAATTTGATTTATGATTTTCAAGTTTATAAACTGTGATATGAATGACTGAGGAACTGAAAAAGAATTATCTCTGCTTTTACTTTTAATGCTGAGATGGGAATCAGAATGCCTCAGTATTGCCCACAGAATTTTTCCTCATGGTATTTCTAAATCCTGACTTGCATATTTTCTTTGTTTTTCATTCCCTCTCCTCATCCACCTTCTGAGTTTTGTATAGATCAAAGATGGTTGAAAAATTCAGTTAAGCATTTCATGTGTATTTTGATGACCAAGACTGTGAAACTTGCGGTAAAATGCCGTGAAGTGGTTCAGTGTTCTTTGAACCTAGGTTGTGCAACAATGTTTTGTATTTGATTACAACTTCTTATTGCATAATAGCCAGTTCTCCCTTTTTTTGTCTGAAATATCTAAGGTAGTCTGTCTTAGGATATTCAGAATAAAAAAACATACCAAAACATTAATGGAGGAATTCTGAGCATGGGTGTCTAATAAACACAAGTTAGAGGACTGTGTGTTCTGTGCTGAATAGATGCATATGGCAAGTGCTTTGAATCAAGTCAGGCTAAAGGGAAATGATCTGCAGTCCTCTGCTTGAGCACATGTTTAGATGAGATTAAAAAAAAAAAAAAAAAAGGGAGAGAAAGATTTAAAGGCTTTATTAGACCTCAAAGTGGGAAGCAGATGTAAAGTTTAAGGGGAGTAATGCTGAAATTCTCATGTAACTGCTCAGAAACAGACATGTAATATAAGACAAACAGTCATCTTTGAAATTAAAAGCCATTATGATTTCAGTGTTGCCACAAAATCAATATCCTAGCCTAATTCACCAAAGCCACAGTAAAGAAAACAAAAAGAAATAACTAAAATCTCTTCATGAGGTCAACCTGTCAAAGAAACTTACACTACAATACGATTTTACATTGTTCAGTGGCTTACTGAACAATAAGTTTCTTTTATCTTTTGAAGTCTACGATAGGTCCCAAGAGAAATGAAGCAGGGGCTTCGTGCTTTCGGCACATGTGACCAACAAAAAGTAAAATGAACTCTTAATGGATTATTTTTTTTCTTGACTAAGTTCTTTCTTAATTTTAAAAGATGAAACTATGGTAACCTCTTAAACACTGTTCTGTCCCTTTTTGAAGAAGGAGAAATTTTGATTTCAAATGTGTCAATATCTTGTTTCCTTTTAGCAGAAAGATGCTTTGAAAAGGAGCCATCTTCCTCGTCAAGTTTTGTACGCATCATGGGAAGAGAAAGAGTGTTTTTTAGGAAAGATGGAATATACCCGTACCATGTGAATCATTTGCCAGAGACTTATAATGGTATGGCTACAGAAGATGGTCCTTCATGCCATTAGAAATGTTAAGATTTTATTTAGAAGGATGATGGTCTGCTTGGCTCAGTGCACATGTGCTGAGTTGTAGAAATTCCATAACGGTTCTTTAGTAGAGGGCTTTAAATATTTTCCTCAGTAAAGATGGATTTTTAGTAGTTAATTCAGGAGAAATCTGAATTGTAAGGACTAATTTAGCTATCAAGGATTGATTGCACTTAATTACTTAGTGACTTAGCATAGGCTCCCAGAGATTTAGGAAGTAGCTATTACAGTATTGCTATTGTGTACCTTTCTGAAAGTGTGGGATTTGATTATTAGATTTTGCTTTTGGTTGCACTAGAGAAATAGTTCAAGTGAAAACTCTGAAACAAACAAAAAAATCATTAGCTCAACATCTTTTTTCTCACTCTCAGCAAATCAGAAGTTGTCCCTCAAAACATATATCTACACTGAGTAATAGAATGTTAAGGTAGCAGCTATTGTCTCTTTTTCAGTTGACTAAATTAGTTTCAGTAGAATGCCACAGTAATCTAGCTGTACTACTTATAAAAAAGCTAGTTTGAGCATCTGTACATGGCAGTGCATTATGTTTACAGTTGTCTGTTGTCAGGATTTCCATTTGTCAAACACTCTCAGCCACGTAATGCTGCTTTTACTTCTTGGTAAATATGTGCTGGATATGGAGCTTGATAATGAATGCTCATAAGTAATTCCTTAGTATCATTGCAACAATGCCATCAGCAATTGACTAGAACTGCAATAGTGACAATCCTGACTATTGTTAATTAAAAGGTGTATAGCATTTTCTTCTGTTACATATTCATAAATAAAAAGGAAATTTACAGTCCTCTATAGTTAAAGGCCTCACCTGAAATCTGCTAGTATCAGTAAAAGTTCTTCTGTTGTTGTCATTCATAGGTGAGTTACTGGATTGTATTTCACAGATAGTTCTGGCTGAAGAAAAGTAGTTGCAAAAAGATGCAATCTGGTTAGAAATTGGACTTTCCTACCTAGTAGTACAGGATGAAGAAAAGAAAAAAGCTATTTTTGAGGTAATCGTGAAGATTGCTTTCCCAAATCAAGACAAGGAACATCATGAAAAAGGTTGTCCATAAATACTTCCAATTGACAGGAAGACATTTCTAGGTGATTTGTGGCATCCAGTGCATTAGCACAGTAAGTGGATGAATAGAAAAGAAACCTATTTTAGAAAAAGAACAGAAATTCCCATGTGCTACCACTTCTTGGAAACACCTGTTTTCTGAGTAAACGTAAGGTAAGGAGGAGTATATCTTGTATTATTTATTTCTGATTGGGAATATGTCTCAGGGTGGAAAAGTAGTTTGTGTTGGCTGGCATGCATGATGAAATCTGACTAAGATACAGATATTCCATTGTTTTCTTCTTCTGAAGCAAAGAAATGGTGGAGGGTGCAGGCACTAGGATGTTACAGAAGCAGGTCCATACAATGTCTTACTAAAGGGACAGACATACCCAGTCCCTTTTCAAGATCTAAGAAGGAACAGAAAGAACTTTAAAAATTCAATGATTATGGGGAGGCAGTTTGACAAGTCACAGTTAGAGCCACAGAGATCATTCCCCTAACAGTTGAGAAAATGAAACCTACTTGGTACTCCTTCATCACCATGCATGCACCCTCAATTAAAGTGGTGCCCCTGATAGCAGGCAGTATAATCTGCATTTTATTTCACTCATGAGCAAAATAACAAGTTACTCAGGCCTGCGGCACTCATGAGTGATATGGGCCGTGTAATATCCTCTCCATTGAGTTTCCTATTATTAAGCTTGAAATAAAGAGTTCAGAATTAACTGTGACAATGATTTTATCTAGCGTTGGCATCGCCATTAGCTTCTGCAGTTTACTGCTAATAAAACTTTAAATTTGCTATTACTTGTAATAACCTTTTTGCCACCTTAGCTGTAGAAGTTAGACAAAGAACCCTGCCAAAACATGGTTGATGACATTTTCTAGTTGCATGGAAGAATTGACTAGAAATAGTGGCTGTTCTTTATAAAGTGTTAATATAACAAATATTTGTGATTTCAGCTGATTAATTTGAAGTACATGCTTCTTTTAACAGACATCGGTGTTTCATGGTTTCACATATTTAGCTGACCAACTTTACATGCAGTGTGTCAAATGGGTGAGCATTCTCTCTGTGGCTGTCAGGCTGTTTTGAAAAACAGACACAAGTGAGTGCAGGTAATATATTTCTGAATCACTGCCAAGATTTTCTGTTTAGAATGGATGTTAATGAGACAAAATCCTGAAAAACTTTCCAATCCTAAAAGTACCACCAGAAAAGCATTTTATAAGGTGCTATCCTTATCTTCCCTATACTGGTATAAATCAGGAACAACTGCACTCAACATAGTGTAAGTTGTGGAACTGAAATCTGCAGCTCAAAATCCACTTTATTATCCCTACAGTCTTTGTTTATCCTTTTGACATCTTTTCTAAGCTGACAGTTTTCAAGCTTCTTCGGTGCAATTTGCAATGATTTCTTTGAGGTAAGGATTTCAGCATCTTTCATCTGGCATAGTGGCATCCAGAAGTACAGATTGTTAAATATCAGTAAAAACCACAAAAGATTTAAGGGTAGGCATACCAATGAAGACACAAAAGCAAAACACACAAGCTGAAATGCAAAAAACCCCATTTAGATCCCCTTAGCTAGAGTCTTCTAAGTAGAAACATAAATTCTGTGTGACTGCGGAGTCAGACAGGTCCTAATAGGATGCAGAAGGAACAAGAAGCCATGTAAAGTAACCAGCAGGGGAATTGATTGATGGTGAATATATATCAAATACCTCTTTTCATGTAGTTTTCACAGCTTGGAATACTGACTTTAAGATATATGCCTATGCTTTTCTCTTAAGATGTATTTTCTTTTTTAAAAGTGGATGGTCACTCATTCCCTTTTAAATAATGCGTTATTGGTTAGTGCACTTATGCAGGATGTGAATCTGAGTGCACATCCAAATCTTTTTACGTGCCTGGAACTTGACCTAACTTTGAGACTGTACACTGTTGTAGAGAGAGATGTCTTATAAGTCTGCTAAAGTAAAGTGAAGAAAAAAAAAAGGGAGTTAAAAGACTGAATACAAGGAAGCCTAGGAGGTCATAGCTCTGAAACCTAGGGATTTGGACATTGCCAGGAAGAAGGGAAACTCTTGGTTTCAGTCACTGCTTCATGGCAGTGACAGTTCTGTGTGACAGTTGTTAAATATACATAATTTTTGGAGCATAGGCTGCTAGGTAGTGTCTCAGCTCTGAATATCTGAACATCTGAGTTGAGAGTATTAGATGAATATTCTAAACAGAAGGTGGCCCTGTTCTTTCTGGTGGCCTCTGGCATAAGTGGTCTTTAATTCTTCATTTGTCATGTGGAACATGACGTAAGAGGTAGAGATTGTTCTTTCCTTTTCCTCTCCCCATTTTTTCCCTTCATCATAATGTGATGGTTGGGAAACTGCAGGGAGATGGGTGAAATGAATATGACTTCCATGAAGGACTGAAATTAATGGAGCCAGGATTTTCCAGGACTACAGTGGCCTAAGGGCTAGCTAGATGTGTGTCTTCTTGATCATCCAGTGGAATTAGAATATAAGAAACTAATAGAGAGTTGTTGGGAGAACAAGAAAAAGAAGAAAGATCTTGATGCTCATCATGTGCCTGCAGTTCTAATTTTGATTGCTTATTTTCTCTTTTCCTACTGCCTCATCATTACTTCATAGGAACCAGGCAGAAAGTAATGGACCATGGGAATAGCAAAAAGAAATTAATTTAATGGAAGCTAAGACTGAAGCATGAGTCAGGAGGAGAATTCAGGTGACCAAATGAAAGCTGGTAGAAAAAGAAGCGTGAAAGGACTGAGGAAGAGACAGTACAACGTTGAGATACTCTTTATCTTCTAATTTGTTCAATTATCCTTTAGTCTAGAGTTTGGGCAGTTCAAGAGAGAAAAATTATAGCTATGTGATCAAATCAGTTTTATTTTGAAGAAAACATGAAGAATTTGTTGGTAACATTTTTTCCTCTTTCATTTTTTTTTTCTCTGTTTCTGCCTGTCTGTTTTCTGCCTCCCTCCACCTTAGCCTCCCAGCTTGGATTTTTTATATCATGTTAAGCTTCTTTCATTAATAGCAGCTCAAATTACCCTCATTATAGTACCACCTCTTTCGAGTGCTTGGCCAGCAAAAAAAGTATTTTAATAACGATGCACTATACATCATACAAATATGCAGTTTCAGTTTTTTGAGCAGATTTGTAGTTCTCTTTCTTTCTCCTGTATTTTAAATTGGTTTTTTATTTTAAATAATTTAAGTAACATGCTTGAAAACATAGCTGTGTGGACTCATAGGCTCATTACCTTGACGCATCATCTGAGAGAAATCCCAGCAGTGAGGATGACGATGAAGGGTGTAATATATTATCTTACAAAAGGTCATTCTGATGTTGCTCTTCTCAGTTCTGCCATCAAGAACTCCGTGCTCCTAGCAATACGCTGATAGCATGTGAGTGTAGGCGTTGACATATAGGCTGGATGCTTCTTGAGACTTTTAGAGCAGTGAAGAAATATTTTTAATTGGAAGGGCACCAACTCTAGCCTTGAAGCTCTGTTCACACTAATTCTCCTGGTAATAATATGTTGAATATATTGTGAATCATTTCTAACTGGTGCTAGGCACTTACCAAACTTCCCAGTTCAAGAAATTGTTCTGAATTTCTATTTGAAAATGCTGTAGGTGTACTCTGTGTGATGTATGAGAAAGTACCAAATAGAGGATAAAGTGCTTTATCCCTCAGTAGCTTGAACATGTAAAATGCTTTGTTCTGTGTCCTCTGCTTCCTCCCTAGAGGAGAAGAATGCTGGGAAGCAGAGGAAGGGAGACTAATAATGTTTTATGACCAGAATGATGCATTTCCAATAGCTTTCTTTTGTGCATATCTTGCTACTTTAGTACTCTGGTTTTTGTAGGTGTATTAACTAATCTTTTAGACCCGTTCCTGAAAAGACTGTTCTTAGCTCTCTTTCTGTGCTGAATTCTCAAGTCAGTGGTCCCTCAGTCATGAGTAAAATGCTTAAAATTAAATGTTTGTGTTAATTACTCACAGAAGTAGAGGAAAGACAGCACCAATAATTGCCAGAGTTGTTCTGCAGCCACAGTGAGGCCAGTATATATATCATTCACGTATTTTCTTTTAATGAAGAGATTTTTTTTTTTAGACCTGGTAAGAGAACCAATTAAAATTGTATCTATGCCACTTTTGATCTTTCAGGGTATGTTAGATGTTTTCCAGCAATTTTTGCAAAATACATCTTGACCTTTACAAGCTTTATCTGAATGACGCAGATCAAGTAGTGGTCCTGCCTATGTGATTAAATACAGATGTTGCTACTATATTATGATCTGATACACTTTTGCCATGGTTTCATCGCCTTTAGGGCTATGCCTTCAGAAGTGATACCCTCAGCCAACCCCCTTTTAATTAAAAATGTAATTTAAATTTTCTTCTTTCCTTGCACAAGTGAAATTCCTATCCTAAATTTACATTCCCTTCCCTTTTCCCCTCCTGCCTCCTTTTTTGCATTTTGGATGTACATTTCAACCAGGTCAGCATGTGTTACGTTAAGTGGATGTGCCTGCTTAAAGGCTATACATGTTCCTCTCAAGATACAACTGTTAAAAAAGGATTCTGAGTTTTTAAGTTGAAAAACCATGGCCAGCATAGCTTCACGGCAAAAGTACTAGGGAGTTAATGTTGAAATTAGAACAATTTTTGACTGAGATGCGCTGTAGAGAGAGAATTGGATATAGAGCATCTTGGAATTCAGAATGAGTGGGTATGCAAAATAAACTTTACCTGGAATTTATGAAAGTCTCTCTTTTAGAGAGAAGTCATTGCTTAAGGTATCCAAGCTTATCAAACAGTCCTCAGCGGGTACTTGTGTTACTGAGTTCTAAGTCAGTGCAGTGGGGAAGCAGCAGAGGAGGGCAGTGTGGGTTGTGGGTGTCCTCAGCTTACAAAGTGGCTGCTGTGCACTGGGAGCGCTGCAGAGCCGTGGTGGCCACTGGTTCTCTTGCCTTGAACTTTGTTTCCTTTCCTTGGCTTGGGGTACTTTCTAGCTGGCCTGACCAGCGGTCTGTTTTCCACAGGTCTTTCTCAGGCCAGACGGGGGCTATTGTGAACTGTCTCATTTTCTTGTGTAGCTTTTACCCAGAGCAATGAAATGTTGTGGGATAAGTGGAAAGAGAAGAAATTGAGGAGAAGGAGGAAAAAAAACCCGAAAAGCTCCTTTCAGTGCAGCATTTGTTTTAGGTAGGTTAAAGTAGTGTGGAGGTATGGTTGTAGAAGCAGTAAACTTCAAGCTAATGACAGAAACAATTGTTTGTAGTGTAACTTAATTATATTAATTGATTTGACAACTTGAGAGAAAGGGTTTTTATACGGATGAGTGTTAGCTGGAGAGAATTCCTGTGAAGTGGAGACAGAAACTGCAATTTAGCACCAGTGAGTGGAGAGAGATCAGTAGGATGTACAGTAAGAAGACTGTAATGGGCCATAAAACTAATGTCTTTATTGAGTCCATGATTTTTACTATCCATTAGTTACTGAGTTCCTGGATTAGCTCTGGAAGGTATTCTGTAAATCTTGTGTGGGGGTGAAGGCTGAAACATCACTGGGGAGGGGTCATTTTGTGAAAATGTTTTCCTCCTAATAGCTATATTCTTCCTTTTTATTGATCGTATGAATTTAGTTTGGCAAAAATATGTGAATTGGTTTTTAAATGGTTGCTATGAGGACACTGTCCTCCTCAGTGTAGAGTTCACTAGATGGTAAAATAGCATCCTATACCATCATAGCTTGCCTTGAATTGTATAAACCCCAAAAGGACTCCAAGAGGCTTTTGGCGTGGGCTTATACTTCCTCATTCTGCTCTCAGATGCTGAATTTGCTCTAATAGCAAAAGTCTCCTGGATATCCAACAATTGCATGCTATTAGAGAAGGAAAAGGGTTTTGGAGTACTCCAGAGAAATAAAAGTTCTAAGTAAAGTTAATAGGTTTTATTTGGACCTTTTATCAAGTCTGAAGGAGAAGAAATAAACTCCCCAGTGAAGTATCATTAGACAAAACTGTTGTCAGAGTCAGTGTAACAGCTCTGGCACTGATAGGTCTTGCTGTCCCCCACTGGCTTGTGGCCTTGCTTCTGTCCTTATCCCAGGTCCTCTGAATCCCATACTGTGTTGAGGCAGTTTACTGTAATGACAGGAAACTTTGGATAGTTTAGCAGCTTAGTTTTCTTCTGACTTGTTGAGTTGATTTGGTTCCCTGCATGGTCGGGTGCATGCTGCAGGCACTGAGAGGATGGGAAAGGATGACAGGAGGGGGCCATGAGGCAGCAGCAGGGCACTGGCAGAGTAGGGTGCCTTCAGCCATGGCCAGGCATTGGACTGGGCTCTGAGACTGATTGGGTTAGCCCATCATATTGACACCTTGAAATATGGGTCAGCTGAACAGTTTGAGAGAGAGCTAGGCAGCTGAGGAACAGGGGAGTAAGAGGCTGTCAGGAGGAGGAGGTGTGTGAGAGGAGGACTTTGGTTGACTATAAGCAGATGTGTGAGAGGAAGACTGTGATGGGCCATAACCAGTGTCTCAGGTGGATCTGTGATTATTTTTTTCAATACAATAGAGTTATGAATATCAATTTCTATGAACATCTTCTGAAGGTATTTTGTAGATCTCTGTGGTGAACAGAAGTGAGAGTAAAGGGTTTGAATGTTTGAATGCTGAAGAGTGCTTAAGCCATCAAGTAGAAGAGCTGTAAAAATATTATCCTGCAAAGACCACAAGAAGCTTAATGTATAGTCCTCTGCCATTGCTAGCAGGAACTGAGGAAAAGTCCCACACTTTTTTAGCTTAAACCACAATTTTAAAGCACACTATTCCTTAGCAGCCTCAAGAGAAATCACACACTCACTCTTTCAGAGCTTTTAGTTTGTTCTTCAATTTCCGCATGGCAAAAGCTGCTGGCAAACCAGTCATGCTGAACAATCCTTCAAGAACTACTAGGAGAAATTGTCCTCAAACATTTCATCTTTTGAAAAAGCAGCTTTGCTCTCAGAGAGGACAGCCAGTTTACTAGCTATAAAATATAACTGGCTCCGTTATTGCAACAAATCAGGCGTCTGGTGGTAGGCACAGGAAACACAAGCTTGTATATTTAGTCTCAGCTTCAGGAGTAATTCTTGCTCTTGTAAGCATTTAAGGAAGGCTGGAGTGCTGTCACAGCATGAGATGTTATTCTGCTGGCTGGTGACATCCACAATATGTTTTATCTTTTTATTTAAAAACACACCCCCTCCCCCCCAGTACAATTAAATACAAATAGAGTAAGTGTCGTGAGAATGAAGGAATGCTTGAAGCTGTAAAGCATTCCTTCATGTAACAAATTAGGTTATATTTGCCTGACTCTTAAGATAGCCTGCAATAGTAATCCCAAATAAGAGTGTTTTTTACCAGGCAACTCAGATTTAATTCCCAAGTCCCATTACTTCAGCACCTCTGTCCAACAGAGAGCTTCAGAGACTTCATTGCAGAGAGGCAGAGACAGGCAGAACCTTTTGAAACATGTAGGCATTTCACAGTGAGTAACTGCTGTGCACCTTTCTTTATCATAATTTTCATTTTTAAAGAGAGAAGGAAAACTAAGTGTTCAAAATAGATGTATAGTCCTGGAAGTATAATGCTGCAGGAGAAGGGTGTTTGCATTTGTATCACTTAAGCGAGGCCCTTGGTCATAACCCTGGAAAATCTTAAAATTGTGGTTTTATTATGCACAGTAAAACTATTTTAGGTAGTTGGTTACTGGGAGCATAGACCATAAGAAGCTAGTGTTTTCATGTTTGTAATAAGAGGATCTTCATAGCGTATTTTCCTCTTCATATTGCTGCTAGATTCATAATATCATAAGCTACCAGAACAACCAGTGTGTCTGTGTTTAAAATACAAACTTTGCTGTGTGATGACTTACCACTAAATCCTAATGCATTTTTGTTTTGTTTCAGTTCATTTTGTGGCTCATTTGTTGCTCTGCACTCCCAAAAAGCTTCAGCTTTGTGCTTCCTTTCTGAGTCACAAATGAATTTTTAAAATAAGCACTTGTACTGTGAACCATTAAGCAAAATACAGAGATGGAATCAAAAAAAGAAGGTAAATTACTTTTAGTGTTCTGCAAAGGAACTTTCACTTGGCTTTTCCTGTTCTGAAACTGTGAAAATCAATACAGAAACATATATTCTGAAGGCAGGTCATCTGTGCACTGGGTGTTTGTAACAGTGTGTTTTGAAGGGGATAGTTATGCCCCGCCTGACATGAATCCACAGTTCTTTGCACTAAGTGTCCCGATGAAACTACATTTTGGCTGTGGCTATCCATCTCAATGGCTATTACTTTTTACTGTTTCAGACTGCTATCTTTTATTATGGATTCACTGACAGATCAATATGACACAAGCAAGATAAAAGTCGGTTAGCTGTACATGTCTGTTATGAGCTTGAGACATCAGAAAGCTTTATTTCAGGATAGAAAGGATATGCCATCCTCCAGAAGCCTCACAAAAGCTACTTTCCTTTTAAGTAAACCCAAGTTTCCTTTTAGTTTTCCTCCAACAAATCCATGCCTAGACATCTTTATTTTGAGATCCTCTTGGCCATTCAACATCACTGAACTGAGGAAAACAGATTTAAAAGTGAGAGTAGATATTGTTTGCTGTGAGAAGGAGGCAGTAGACAGGAGTGCTGACATGCCCATATCCTAACAAGAGAAAATTGCGGTATGTGGGCTCTATTATAAACTTTATTATAAGCCAGGGTGAAACTTGGCATTTCAAAACTTACAGCATGAAAATAAAGAAGTATGGGTTCTGTGAGGAGACTTCAGAACTTCTGAGCACAGGTGGAAATTGCCATAATAAAATCTCTGTTATGAAGCTGTCCAGCAGAATAAAGAAATACCCTGGGGCCACTTTCTGCTCTGATAGGAGAGGAAGCTAGTGCGTCTGTGAGGTCTGCTGCTGGCAGGAACAGACTCCTGGGCACTACATGGGCTGCACATGCCAGGGCTGCAAATTCAGCCCATGAAGCCTTTTCATTGTCTTTAAGGTCAAAAACGTGTAGGACCAGTTTCGAAGCTTTTCCTAAAATTAGGGTGTATATTAAGGTTTTCTGTATTATCAGTTCCTTCACAGAACTACTTTCCCTGGCCTCATGAAATACTTAGAATCTCTTGGACATTCTGTCAATTTCTTGAAACAGTTAGAAAAATGATGAACAGGGAACACAGATACACACCTACTATGACAAAATTATTGTGCTAATATGTATAATATTTGCTTATCAAAGGTTACATTTTTTCAGGGGTTTGTCACCAATTTTTGACTTGGACTTTCCCCACTACGTTTTACCTCTCAATTTGTGATGAACCCCATTTAACTGTTTGTGGACTCACAGCTGAAGAAAGTCTCAGTAACTGAATATTTATGTATTTTCTTTTCATTTACAGCTGTGATTTCCTGGAATAGTAATCATAAAAAAGACATCAATAATAGAGCAATAAATGTATGCTGAATATTCTTGCTGAACATACTTTGCTCTGGAAAAATATGTAGTTAGTGGTTTGTTGGATAATAGAGCACAGTGTTCATTTTGAGTGAGTTCAAAGGATTGTGCATGAAAAGAGTTTAAAATATTTTTTATTTTTATCTCAGGTGTCCTCCTTTCATCAGATTTTTCTTAAATACCCATTATCGAATCATAGAATCATAGAATAGTTAGGGTTGGAAAGGACCTTAAGATCATCTAGTTCCAACCTGCCTGCCATGGACAGGGGCACCTCACACTAAACCATGTCACCCAAGGCTCTCTCCAGCCTGGCTGGCCT
>JANHGB010031386.1:0-41765 GCA_026283785.1 Coracopsis vasa
TGGCCTTGAACACTGCCAGGGATGGGGCAGCCACAGCTTCTCTGGGCAACCTGTGCCAGCGCCTCAGCACTCTCACACTGGTGAGACCATCTTTAGTTTGAAGGCAGTTAGTATCTTTTTCTCTGAATATCTGCTAGTAACATTAGGTACATACATTCCTGAATGTCCTTTATATTGTTTGGGATAACAGGTGGATAAATTATGTCTTATCTTTTCTGTCCTTTGTGTGAGACAGTCTGAATGGTGAGCTTTCTAAGGTAGTGACAGACTGTCACAGGGCAGTGAAATCTGGTGCTGATACACATCTTTCTGTTTAACTTTGTCTTAAATCCTTTCAGTTTCTTAAAACATAAGTTTGGACCAATGATCAGCTTTAATCCCTCAGAGCCTGAAGGAAGCAAGGCTAAATAAGTGGAGTTAATATGATGCCCCTTTTTAGGAGGTGCTTCTTGCATGGTGTGCTGGCCCTGTGTGGTTTGGGAGGTGGTGCTGTGCGGATCGGGACAGTTTCTTTTTTAGCTCACCAATTCAAATGCTCTGTTGAAAGTGTTTCATGCCCAGATGGATAAGTATTAAATGATTTTTTTAATTGGCAAAAATGTTTCTGGAAACTAATTAACAATTTAATAGATGCCAAGATTCCCACACCTGGGAGTGGGGGAGGCATAGTCTGTGCTCAGACAAGTTGTGTAGCTTTTTTATTTACCATGTACTCTCAGTAGTTGAAGCTAAGTTCTGCACACAGTTTAAAAATGGATCATTTAATATTAAAATAACTTTTTAGCATTCTCAGAAAGCTTTCTGTCTATTTCCAGTCCTGTTTTACAGGAACCTTTTAATCTAGAAACTAAAAATAATTTAGATGCATGACTCATAGAAGTTGAGTGGTGGGGATAAGATGGGTCCTTCCCCTCCAAAGGCTTCATCTTAGATGCACGTTTGTCTGATCTTTTAGGTAACCATATTGTGAAAATGTTCCTGGAGTCTGCCTTGTCTCTTCTCCAGGTGTTGAATGTTCATTTTGCTCATCTTATTTTGTGGTATATTTGTCCATTTCTTTTAAAAAAGTGAATATGGATGCAATCTCAAACATCTAAAAGCAAAGCTACATTATACTTTGGTTTGTTTTCATTTTTTTGCCTTAAACTGACAGCCCATATGCTGATTTGGGGGAAATATGAAAAAAATCACTGCTGTTGTGTTTTATTCCTGTGTGTTGTATTATTCCTGAAACATGCACCATGGACCAGATGAATGATAGCTGGTGGGTCCCTATCTGGTATTATAGTGGAAGACTGCTAGCTTTTCCGCTGAAAGGGAGCAGACAGCCTAACTGTTAGGAGAAAATAAGCTGCTGGAAGACAAAGCCAGCACTTTAACTGTAGGAGCAAAGCATTAGCTCAGCGTCCAGATGTAAGTTACTGCTGCCTTTGTTCGGAGGTTTACGCTGAAGTTACCACCATGCTGATAATAAACCATCCATATGAGAAAGATAACAGCAGTGCTGCGTGCCTTTCCATAAAAATTGTAGTGATGTTTAAACGGAGATATGCAAGATGAATAAATTACCCTAATTCACATTCTTCCTTCTTCAGTTAGTTAAAGCAAACTTTCCTTATGCTGTAATTTAATGCTTTCTTATCTATTTCTTTTTTAGATGCCATTTATGGTATGTTCTGTTTGGACAATGCAATCTATTAACTTTTAAATCTAATAACCACAGCATAGAGCTGTGCAAGTGTATTCTTATTGGGTTTTGTCCATGTAGACTTTGGAGACTGTTGCTGTAACAATTTCCTTTGCTGTGTCACCAAGCGAGGTGACAAGATTTTATTCTGAGTCGGTAACATCTGTTCTGTCACGGACCAAATGCAGTGTGCTTTGCTTTGATTCACTGTGAAAGTCATAGGAAAAGTGGTGAAGACTTTCTAAAAATAAAGAAGCTGCTAACAAATTACAGAGAGAATGAGGCTAAAGTATTAGTCTGAGACTGCATATTGAAAGTATAATGCTAAACACTGTTATGTAAAAGATAATTTTATGTTGTGTCTGTTCTGTCACCTCAGATAACAGAAGGTTAAAGTACTTGTTTCTTGCAAGACTTCGGTACCGCGCTGCATAGCGCTGTACAGAAACAGAGCTTCTGTTGTCCTCTGTTCATCCAGACTCCTCCCCCTCTAACAGACTATTTTTTCTTTTAAAATTATAATTTCTTTAGTGTTGCTGTTTGTTGGGATGGCATCAATGTTCAAACTATACATGCGATAGGCATACATGTGTGTAACACTTGAGTTTGTTTTTTTGTTCTTAAGTCTTTAAACAGGTATTTGCGGAATGGTGTCTTGTTGGAAACTGTTAATGGTGGTAAAATGTAGAAAGTTTCTTATCTCAGCTTTTAGTATTTTAGTGTTCCCAGTTGTAAAATTAAAAAAAGGAAAACAGAAGGTGCATAATCCAGTGATGTCCTTGGAGTAATAGTTAAAGGCATAATATTATGCACATAGGAGTCCCATGTATACATGATATTGTAATTGGTTTGAAATATACATTGGAAAAAATTTTTAACTGTGTAACCAGGTTTCTTGTTCCTGCTGCTCAGTCCCTCAGCACAGTGGGCAGCTTCCCAGAGGTTGGAGAAGTGTTTCTAATTAGGCTTACCCTGTCCAACCCAATACCTTTATCATCACTATAAAGAAACTGTTGTAATGCACCCTCTCTGTGACTTCTGGTTATTTTAGTTTTCACAAGATTAGACATGGCATTTCACAAATCTTCTGTGGATCTAATGTCTAGAATTGTACTTGTGTCCTCAGTGACACCACCCACATCAATAGCAACTCTAATCCTAATGGTGCTTTTAATGGAGTGGTCTGACTCTTGCCCCAGGGCATATTCAAGGCTTTCAAGTTTGTGCAGAAACATTGACTAAGATCTGTTAGGCTTTCCAATTCCTTAATATATTTTAAAGTAAGTTCTATTCTGGGTGGATGGATATTTCTTATTCTTTCATTACCTTTAATGTATAAGTACTTGCTTTTCTCATGGTGCTTATTTTCACTATGTCAGGTTTCCTATGCATGTGGTATTTAAAGGTTTCTGTATGTTTAAGACAAGCTGCTATTTGAGCATTAATGTGAAATGCTAAGTTTACATGTCATTTGAAGAGCTGAAACTCTGAGATACGGCTCTTTACTCCTTTCCTAATGAATGCTTATCTTAGGAATACTTCCTTCAAAAGAACATTGTTCCCAGAATCCACCAGTGAACTGTAAGCTTCCTTTGAGTTATGATTTCATGCACTTTGACTGTATTGTCAAGGCAGTGAGCGTACAGAACACCACTGACCATGGGAAAAAGTCTGGAAGATATAGGAGATGCAGGGGAGTGTGAAATGGAAATACCTAACTGTGTGGCATCCTTTTGAGAAGACCATGGACACTTAATTCTTTATTCTTACTAGTGCTATGTGCTACATCTGGGGTTCTAGTCAAAGTGTTGAATCAAGTGAATAAAGACAAAAATTGTTGCACCATTTTCTTTAGCAGGTTTGCTGGTAGTATATGTAAATCATTATCATGAAATGTTGTTTGAGGGTTAACATTAGAGTCTGGGGGCAAATTTATAGAGGTGACATTTGCTGAAAAAACAGTCTACTTCCATTTCTGTTGCTGACTGTGATCAGAGCCTCATGTTCCCACATCCATGTTTCCAGAGTGTTCGTGGTTCAAGGGGTACAATATAGAGAGATTTAGCGGTGGGTTTTTTCCAGTGTGGAACCAGCAGTGATTGATGTGGGATAATTAGTTCAGACACAACAAAGCTACTTGTAATGTTACCAATTGGAAGCTATTACTAGAAGCTGCATAGTTATAGTTGTGTAATATTTTGTAAGTGATGATAATTTCCTAACAGATAATTGAGCTGACTTTGGTTACAGCAAATGAATCTGTAGAGATCCCTGTGGTCCTGAACAATGAGAAATCTTCGCTCCGAAACAAACATTTCAATTCATGATGTTGTGATTATTTAATTTTTTAATAAAATGCTGGGTGGAATTACAATGGGTTTGCTTTCCTGGCAGAAAAGTGATTTTTTTTTAAATATTTTTTTTTTCTTAAAGAGAAAAGCTTTCTTTTTTAGAATTAATTTTGTGGCTATTTTATGGAAAGCACCACTGAAGAAGTGTTGATACATTACCAAGAGCAGAGTGCACGTCATCCTCACTAATGTCCTTCTGAATATTAGTAGCTCAAATCATGTATTACTGTGTAAGGTCAGAAGCCTGAGCAGAGTAGCCAAAATATATGTCAGAGCCTTATACTGGAGTATGTTGAAATAAATAATGAAAATCATAGAAGTTTTCTGCAGGTATATTCATCACTCACCAGTATTTATTGTATTTATGTCCATGTTGTGGGTTGCTTTTTGCTTGTAAGAGAGGTGGAAGACAGAATCCCTCTTGAATTGTGCCTTTTCTGTATGTCATCTGTGAAGTGTTCCTTCAGTCTGTAAGGCTTTATGTTTTTGCAGGCCACCCACAAGCTATCTTTAATTTCCCTGTTTTAAAGAGTAGTGCTCAGAGGATAATCTCAGACCTGTAGGATTTTTATTCGCTTATGCCTGAAAACTAAAGTGGTTTTCAGATTGTTGCAGCTGTAAAGATTGAAGTGGCAGATGCTTGGGTAAATTTTTGGCAGTTTCTCTGATCCCCTTAGTTCTGTATCTGTAGGAACAGAACTTCTTGTTTGTTTGCTCTCCCTAACTCCAACTAAACATGTACTTTTACCTTGAATTATACAACTGAGGTATGTGTAATACTTCTTCTCACCCTGCCCATCCCTCTCCTCTCCCCCTCTTGCTTGCTTTCTGGTGTTGTTTCGGGTTTTGTTTTGTGTTTAGGTTTTTTTAGCACACTGTAGCACCTGGGTCCAGATGACAGCTTTATCTCATATTTACAAATCTCAAAAGGTAACTTTAGAATGACATTTGAAGCTATTTACAACTGGTTGAATTCTTTGAAAGATTTTTTTCTTTGAAAAATGCAGACAAAATTGTGTAGAGAGTATTTTTGGGGTATTTCTTCCATGGTCCGTCTGTTGAGTTTCACAATTTTTAAGAGGAAGTGTGTCTTATTACCTGATGCAGTCAGAGATGATCAGAGCTATTGCCTGCTATTTCACTAGCAATGTGCGTTTATTCATGTGGAGGAATTTAGTCTCAGACCTGAGCTACCTGTTCAGCATTGCTATGCATTGTAGATGCAAACATTTAAAGTTGAGTGTTCTCTTGCAGAAAATTGAAAGCAAACATTTTGCTCAGTGTCACCGCGCTGCTGTTTGAGAGATGTGACAGTGCCCTCTCTTGGCTCTTTTGAACAGTTTTGGGTTTGTTTTAAAGAAACAATACTGAAATAGTGTACAATAAAGAGCAAAACTCATCTGTTGACGTTAGTCTGATTAAGCAGACTTAAATGTAAGACACAAACAGCGAAGAATGCAACAGTTCGTAATGTTAATGTCAACCCATTTCTGTGCCATGCCTTTGTTTTGGATGAAACTTTCAAAATACGCTTCTTGTGTTTAACGTCTGGCTGTGTCAAAAGCTTCTGTAAATGCGTTTGTCACAAGATGCCATTTGCGCAGAGTTTCACTTAATGATTGGGGTAGATCCAGATGTGATCTCGCAGATAACAGGGTGTTTGAAACATTGTCTCAAAGATACTTTCTGACAGCCGTGACTTTTGTATGTCCGTTTCTTTGCGGAGCGGGCTGTGTCCATGCGATCCAGCACGATTCCCTGGAAGCTGCCCAGTATAAACTAATCAGAGAGCCCCCCCTGGTGTCTGAAAGTGTCCTCGGATATTAAATTTATATCAATCCCAGGAAGTCTTGGCAATCAAAGTAGTCACTTTTTCCCTTCACATCTGGACGTAAATTATTTTCTTGTTGCAGAGGTCACAGGAATCATGGGTAGGGCATGGAATGAGGGCCATAGAAAACATGGGAAAGGAAGAATAAAACTGTATTTCCACCTTCTTAGAAATGGTTATTTTTAAATGACCTGGAATAAAGCCAAGCTATACAACAGTTGGTTGTTTTTTTCTTTCCTTGAAGTTTACATTTGTTGCTGAATTAAATGTGGCTTAAAGATACTTTGTTTTGAAACGCTTTGTGCCATTAGAGCTCATCTTGGCACTTATAAAAGAGCTTTCTCCTAGTTGCTAATGACAATAACTTTACTGCAGGAGTGTTTTAGACACAGAGCATGCTTCTGTGCTCCTTTCTTTTGGCATTACTTAATTTCCCTTGTTTTCCTTCCGTTTCCCCCTTTCGACCCTGGTGCTGCTTCAGCCATGCACTTTAAGCTCTTCCATAATGCTGGATTAGTATTTTTTATAGGATATGTTTGCATCTTTCCAAGCATATTTCCATTCTTAAATTCTTTCCTCTAAGAAATTAAGGAAATGCTTCATTTTATGCTTTCCCCTCCCAACTCTCCATCAAGACTCTGAAACAAGCGCTTAAGAAGGGGCTAGGAAAACAAACAGAACCTTTCCATGCAACTCCCTGCCTTTCCTCGATGGGACAAGGGAACTAGTGTGCTGGAAGCTGCAAAGCCCTGAAGCCCATAACTTTGGAGTTGTGGGGGTTTTTTTACGTTCTATGCTTATGGGAAATAAAGATGGTATTAGTTTATGTTTGTATGGTAAAGAAAATGTCAGGAGCAGAAGCTTGAGGTGCATTTAGCAGAAATGAATTTGTGAAATGTTAATTGCTGTTGTTCATAACTGCTGCTGTGTTCCTACATGGCTTTTTTTACATGGATAGGTTCTGTTAGCTTGCTGATTATTTATTCAGTCGTGTAGCTTACACTTTTTAGACACCAAGTTGAATAAAATCATACATCGGAATCTGACAGCAGGATTCTCATGCTGAGAATCCAAGATTAAGTCCAGGAATTTTATTCTGTTTTAACAATTACCTTCTGTGTTCCCTTTCAGACTTAAGGGAATCTTATTCTTGATTCTGCTGTTTATAACTCCCAGTGACAAGATCTTTGCTATCCCTATGCCAAATAAAATTGAACGAGTATTGCTTGAATGCTGCGTTGTGCCAACTCCTACATGAACAGAGGGATGACTTGTTAAGAATCTTTTTTTCCCCCTCTTCTAGACCTTCAGGATCAGAGGATTCTTTTAAGCAGTAAATGCCTTCTGCACATTGCATTATAAGATAACTAGATTGTTCTTGCAGTATAACCTATTTGACTTTATGGGATGGTTTGTGTTGAGAACAGTCATCTTACAGGGTTCTTTTAACTTGTATGATGTGCTTTAAACAGTTAAGTGAACTTTCAAACTTTTGTTGCAATAGGTGTAAGCATGTTGTTTTAAATATACTGCAAAGTATATAGGGAAAGCTGAGGCCTTCACTAGATTACTAGATTTTTTTACTAGATTTTCTTTTAATAATAGTAATGCTTTCCTTCCTATTGAATGCTATAGTGCTCAATAAGAGCTGTTTTTCAAGCATTCTCTGTATAAATGAAGTTTTGGGCCTAATCACTCACATTAAAATACAAGGAAAATCATTGTTATCAAATGTATCTGGGTGCTTTTAGGGCCACGAAGGGGCTTGTAGTTGAAGGTTACCAGTTTGAGATATTTTTTTGAAAACATAATCACATACTGACTATTTTAATATAACCAATATGGAAAAATTGCTTCCTTTTTGCAAGTGATGTTTTTCTGTGAACTCTCATGGAGACTGTCTGAGCTCTGTATAGTATTTGCATTTCTTTAATGGTGAAGCAGAGTGCACTGCAGCTTTTCTTCTTTTGCTGTTTTCCCTTAATTAAATAAATTCAAGCTAGGAAACAGGCTTTGTAGTGAATCTCATCTCCCTTACTTTAGTCTGGTACTGATATTCTTGAGTTTCTCTTGTAGCACTCATCATTAACAAAAAAATCTGCTTCTGATTGAGTTATAAAGCCTCTTGCAAATAACTGTACACCATACAAACCTGTAAGCAAATATTTGGGGATGCTATCAGCTTTGACTCTAGTGGTTTGGTCTGGCTTTTAATTTGACCATAAGCCATTTTTACTGGACCGAATCCAGCTGTAATGTAATCCCTAGTTTCTCATCTGTATTCTTGAAGACTAATAGAATAGTAAAACCTTCTTAAAGACAACTTAAATGTGTTATATAGTGTCCTCAGGGTAACTTCTGCACTAAAGATGTTTTCTTTCCCACCCTGTAGAGGTATCTCATTAAGTGAGATAGGCACTAGTGTCATTATTAAGTTTTCATGTGTTTCTCAGTTTTGATGCTAATCTTCATGTGTGAATTTTTTTTCTCTTTGCAGCACCAATGTGGTTATGAATTATTCAGAAATAGAGTCTAAGGTTCGAGAAGCAACCAATGATGATCCATGGGGACCTTCAGGGCAACTCATGGGAGAGATTGCCAAGTAAGTGATAATTTGGTTCAGTGATGAAGAAAAGAAAGGTGCATTTTATACAGGAATGTGACATTTGCTGCTAAATCAACTCTGCGGTGTGCTGCCTGATAATGCTGAAAAGTTGCTGTAAATCAAGTCTTACTTTCTTAATGCATAATCTTATAATATATTGAAAACTGTCAAACAAAAATGAAGTCAAAGTCTTTTTTTAAGATCTTGATTTTTATGTATGGAGCCTCATAATTCTTTCAATATATCTGCCTGGTTTGGAATGCTTATTTTCAAACTGCTTTCTTGTGACTTTTCGAAATAGAGGAAAACATGTCACATTCTTCCTTGAACCTTTTTTCTGTTAAAAATTAGCTTGGAAGTTGCGTGCTTGACTAGTTGTAGTGGTTATTAGAGAATTATGTTAAACATTACCTTCGTTATAAATTAGTGAAGGTTCTTTTACTGCCTCAGATTTTTAGAATTACTTATTTCTTTTGTAGTGCTGGTATGTAAATTACTTCTATATGAGTAAGAAAGAGGGATAGCTTTTTCCCTTGTAATGTCATCAAATGTGAATGGGCTTAGATCAAGCCTGCCATCTACTGTCAGCCCTGAGTCTTAACAAGCCATGATGCCAAAACACGGCGACTAAAATTTCTTTACTCCTTTTGTTTAATTCTTTAGGGCAACGTTTATGTATGAACAGTTTCCAGAACTTATGAACATGCTTTGGACTCGAATGCTGAAAGACAATAAAAAGAACTGGAGGAGAGTTTATAAGGTGTGTATGTATATGAGCTGGAAATATTAAAGACTTGGTGTTGGTGTATAAAGGACATAATTCTTGCTGCTCGTATAATGTGCTGATGTAGTGTCTTGTTTAGATACTGCTGTATCACTCCACTAGCAACCTGTAATTTCTTTTCCTAACTGTTACTGAAGTCAAAAGATGTCTTTCTAATGCTGTATATGAAAGAAACAAAATTTCTGGCTTTAGAATTGTGTCTTAAGATGCTACCTTAATGAACATAATAAAGCAATTACATTTTGCTGATATCCAAGTGTTGGAGTAGCATTCACATTTTGAATCCACCCAAAGGAGTTGTTACGGTGCTCCATGAGAAGTAGATGAGAAGTTATTGTGCTGTTGGGAAAATGTTTTGGAAGGAACTCAAGAATACCTGAAATAAAATGGAAACTAATCTTAATTTTATTTCAATTCTTAATTCTCTGAAAATAATAGCTTAGCTTTGAATGGACCAGATTTTCTTGCAGGTCTTATAGGAGGTTTTTATGTCCTACTTGTGTTTTGGAAAAAGAAGTGAATCATTTGCATTTTTCCTGTCTTTGCTTAATTAACATTGTAGAGAAACTTTTTGCTTAAGATTATCTCATGCTGCACTTAAAGTGGTGTTCAGTGTTCACTGAATTATGCAAATATAACCTCATTTTTTAGATATGGTGTATTGGACTAGCATACATTTTTGTTTTCCTTGATGCCAGGATTGTAACAAGACAGAATTAATTCTAAGGCATGGCTTGTGCTTCTCACAGGTGCTTGATGTTTTGTATTCATAGTAATTGTTTTCCCTGAAGTACAATATAAATTAATATTTAATGCTACCACACATAGCTACTTAATGTTATAAAGACTGCTTGGAATTGCTTATCAGGTTTGGATAGGTTGAAATATAATGCTAGTTTTAGCTGATAAAGGAGATACTTTGGAGGAAGAGCATGTATTCTTTTTTTCTAGATAGAAATCCTCAACATAAACTTATAATTAAAGTATTACTTAAACTTCATTTATTTTGTTGCTTGCTTAAAATTGTCCTGGAATGCAGTTTTGTGTATCCATTGCATCCTGCAGAAGTCTTCTTAAATTTCTGTAGGAGTTACTTTTTGGTGAAAAGTAAGAAAGTGCTTCATTTACCAGGATTAACTTTTTCTCTTACATTGCTACTGCTGTATTTTAAAATCAGCAGTAGCTGATGAAGGTAACTACTTGTGATTTAGTAACAACAAATTAGAGTTTGACAAGTACAGTTTTGATATTCTAAAGAGCAAAAAGGTGCATGTGGGGAAAGTGTCTTTTCTGTGTGAACCCATATAATGAGCATTTATTTAAAAGGGGAAAGTCTTATTACTTACTAATTTGGGGAGGGGGTAGGTTTGCTTTTCTATTGCAGCTTTTTTTTTTCTTTTCCTTTAAAAAAAGATAGAGCTTTTGTTCATGCAATCATAAGGTGCTTTGTATTTTTATAGTCTTTGCTGCTCCTAGCTTACCTCATAAGGAATGGATCAGAGCGTGTTGTTACAAGTGCCAGAGAACACATTTATGATTTGCGATCCCTGGAAAATTACCACTTTGTAGGTGAGCAATAGAAAAATCTTATAAGCAAATTAAAACAGTAGTTGGAGTTGTCAGTCACCTGAACCAGCTTAGAAGCTTCCCCAGTCTAATTAGAATGTGACTGTTGCCAGTTGTGTGAAGAGTGCAGAATCCAAGACGTGGGACCCTAGAGTATTAATTAGTGAAGACAAGAACTTGCAGAAAAGACTGGCTAATAACAACAGAACCAACACAACATGAGTGTTCGGGTTTATATTAAAATATGCACTAGAGACTGGTCCCCTGTGGTGTCCGTAAAGGAATAGCTTTAATCATATGGGAAGAAAAGGTTAGAGCTCCAAAACACACACATCTGTTTGAAGCTGAGGTTTTTTTTTCCTCCCACCAAATAATATTTACAGTGCAAAGGCAGCAAGGCCAGTGTGTGTTTTGAATGTGAAAAAGGCTGGGAAAGGAGCACATTTAGCTTGTAGTGCATCCCAACTGAAAGCTATTTTTCAAGAATTCAGTTGTGCAGTAAGACTGAGTTCTTGCAGTTAAACTTGCAAAACTGCACTAAAAAGACTTAGGAAGAGTATTTGGAAGGGTTAAAATTGTTCCATTGGAGAATATAATTTCTGTTTGAATCTCTTGTTGATCTTTTAAATGTTTCAGCAGCAGTGAGATGTTTCTAAATACACTATTCAGGGAAAATTCATTTATCTAAGGATGAACATTTGTGCTGAAACAAAATATTTGGTCCGTCCCTTTTAAAGAAATGAGTGGACCTCAGTAGGCATAAGCTCTTTCTCTGACTGTTGTGTCTGTAATTCAGATTCTTCAGTTTGTTGTTTGGTATTACTGCCTCTGATTAATTTTTCCTTCCCCCCACCTTCCATCCATCGTCTCTATCCTGCTTTACCTATACAGATGAAAATGGCAAAGACCAGGGTATAAACATACGCCAGAAGGTAAAAGAAATGGTTGAGTTTGCTCAAGATGATGATCGACTTCGGGAAGAGAGAAAGAAAGCAAAGAAGAACAAAGACAAATACATTGGGGTTTCTTCGGACAGTGTTGGAGGGTTCAGATACAGTGAGTACTAGGCTTTCTTGGTCAAGGATTGACCATCTTTTAATTTGGCTTGGATAACACAAATAATGTAAGGAATTTCTAAGACTCTTCTTTAGGTGCTTTTTCTTTATATTTCTTTAACTGTCAGTGTTGCTGTTACAAAAGAATTCTTGCACATTTTCCCCCACATAAAGATTTTTACAGTAATTCGTTTAAATTTGTAAGTTAAGTTTTTTTCTTTTTACATTAAAAACTATCTAGAAACTTATACAAATGACATTAATGCATTGGCTTAGCCAAAACTTAGCTGTCTCTTTTTTATTCATAGGCAGAGTCTCCTTGTGAAATGAATGCTGCTGTAGCAGAAGTAGATAAATAAATGCCCTCGTAAGTAAGGGTTTCTTAGTCAGTCTTAAAAAATGATGATACTTTCCACCCACTACAGCATAAGAATTGCTTCACCTACTCCTTCCTGCCAATCTCCTTTAGAACCTTTTTTAATTTGTGTTAGGGCTTTTAGGGCAGTAATAGTGTTTGGATGAAACAATATAAATATTATATGCCCTTAAACTTTTTTAGTTTCCCAAGTAATACTGTTGGGACACTTGAAAGATATCTGGGTATTAACTGTATGGATTCTGATGTCTGTCAGATCTAACTTCAAATGCATGCGCTAAGTACTTTGTAAGTGATGGAGTTTGTATTTCAGGAATTTACCAATACAGCTGCTAGTGTCTCAGTTTGTGTGTTTAAAATCTAAGTTCCTTTATTTGAAAACATTCATGCACAAAGTGAAAAGTAAAAACCAAGCCACCATACAAATGCTGTTGACAGGTAGCCTGATGTCCCCTTGCTTCGGAAACAAATTCACCTGTTTTGCTGAGGTGACCAGTGTGCTTTGTGTGTGCATTGAGTTCTGTTAGACTATTTGGATCTTCAGCATAGTGTGTTTGTAGGCTCTTGGCCTTGGAAGATGTAATGCCATCAGCTTGACTTTGTTTGGAGAGGACACAGTTTTCTCTGAAAGCCTTGGCTAGATAAAGGCATACAACCAGCACTATGCAAGTGTTCGGCTTCCTTCTTGCTCCGCAGTCCCTGCCGTAATATGTAGCAGGGATCTGAGCTTGAGCTGGTTTTTATGCCTGGTGTATCCCAGCATGTTGCCCACGATCCAGCTGTCAGTCTTGAGATGTTTAGCTGTATTTTCTTTGGTCTGAGTAAATCCTTGGCCGCTTTTGTTAAGGGATGAGTCACAGAGTCACAGGGGCACATGGCTCTGGTTTGCTAGTCAGTGACTTCTTTGAGAGAAGGGGTTGATACGAGATCTGAGTAGTAACTGTAGGATTTAAACCTCGCCTGTCTGTCTCTGGTGCTATGTATGTTTTTCACTCTTCACTGTGAGCCTTAAATTTAGAGTTGCTCTCTTCTGGTTTTGACAGGTTACTTCTTTTGTTCCTCTGTTCTCCCTTTTCCTCATATGCAGCTGTTGAAAACCTCTATCTCCATGGCAGGATATGTCTAGTTTTATTATATTCTTTTAGGCTTTTGCTACCTGCTTGGAATTCTGGTGATTCTTTTCTAAGAAATACTTATGAGTCACTGCATTTGTACTTTAAGTACGTGTCCTTCTGTTCTTTCACTGAGCTTATCTTTTGACTAGCTCTGTACAGTCGTGATCTCTCCCTGTATGCTGGGTAGAACTCTTTGTCCATATGCTCTTTAGTTATCATTCAAGTTTTTTAATTTAAAGGAATATCTCCTTTGTCTTGTATTTAGTGTTTATGGTAAAGGATTTTTAATTATCTCTTCAGTGAGTAAGGTTAAAAAAATAATCTCTGTAGCAGCACAAAACAAACTTTTCCCAGGTCAGACTTGTCATCTAGAAGATTCTAGTTGTTTAAATCTAAAATGCTTGTATTTTCAGGGTTTTCCTTAGCTCTTTTCGTCCTGAAAATACTGAGTTCTTGGGGTGTTTCTTAATTTACTTCAAGATTCCTGTTGCACAAGAAAACGTTATACTGGATTTTATGTTAAAACACTTGAGAGCCTGACATAAACTGAAATAAGGACATTTTATTCTCCTGCAACATTTAACAGCAGTATGTTTCTTAGCAATTTCTTCTTTTTCAGTGATAAAGATCTCGCTGACTCTCACTGATTTGCAGCAGGTTCTCTACTTTGTAAAAGTTTGCCTATCCTTTATGGATCTAAACAAGTACCATTGGAGACTTGCACTTACATCTGCAGTGAGAAAATACATCCTCCTTATGTGATAGTATTGGACAGATATAGCTTAAATTTTGCACCTTGTAGTGCTGGAATCTATCATTTACTTTAATTAAAAGTGGCTTAATTGAATGAACGTCAAGATTATAATATAATTTGTATGTAACTTGAAATAATTAATTTTTCACCATTCTTCTTTTCTGCTACTAAATATTACCCAGCTTAAGTAAATATATATTGGGTTGTTTTATATACCTGTATTTTCTGATATAAGATCACAGTACAAGTTAGTAATGTGTGCTGTGTTTCTGGTAGTTAAGTCTTTATTAAAGTTTAAGTGTTGTGTTTTTTCTTTTAAATTAAACTTAAGTTGTCTGAGTGTGTATAAATAAACCCAGGTTAAGTTTTTTAAGCTTTCTTAATGAGATTAATAAGCAAATATACTTTTTTCAAGTAAACCTTGGTTGGTAAGCTAAGCTACCAGTGTGGATGCCTTGAATACTTCATTTGGGGGGGAAAGATTTTTGATTTCTTGGTAACAGTGTTTAGTAAAGATGCTCAGGGTACTCAGTGGCTGCTGAAATGGTGAGTTGCTTTATTGCCTTTTTATCTCTAGAAGGTTTTTTCACTCACAGAGTGTGGGGAAGAAAGAACAGAAATTTATGTATCGCGCACTTATGTCTTTCCATATTTTGGTACTACACTTCTATGTGCTCATGAATGTCAACATACAAAAAAACCCATTGATAGTAAATCTGAGTACACAGCTTGGCCAAGAATAGGATATCATGTATTAAGTGCCTGTTACAGAACTAGCACGTCCCATTTCTGATAAGCTGCTTATGCAGCCAGGGTTGACTGTGCCTCTTGTGCTTCTCCAGCAGAGTCCAACAGTATCCTGATGTGCTGTGCTGTGCAGTGCATTAAGATTGTATCGTTGTCATAAACAAAAGTCTTTGAATCTGCATTCCTGCCACTTAATGATTGGCATTACATGCTGTGCCTTGCTATAATAGTGTTGATTCAGCACTGTGGGAGCTTTCAGTTTGCTTTGAAAACTTGTAAGGTTTATGTATGTAGGGCAGGGGGGCTTGAGAGTGGTTCCAGAAAGACCACAGGCATTTTTTTTTCCTGTTATCTTTAATATGTCTTATCTTAATGCCTTACACAGGTGAAAGATACGATCCTGAGCCCAAGTCAAAATGGGATGAAGAATGGGATAAAAAAACAACTTTTCCATTCAGTGATAAGTTAGGCGAGCTGAGCGACAAAATTGGAAGCACGATCGATGATACCATCCGCAAGTTCCAAAGGAAAGATAGAGAAGACTCTCCAGAAAGGTGCAGGTACTACAGTTATTTTAACATTAATTTATTCTATGCAATTGCTATTATAAAGTTCTTCAACATTGCTGATTATTAGTGATAATACTCTGTCATTCTTGTCTGTATGGAAGCATGTTTGGGTTCAGTATCTGCTTCCTGGACTTCATATACAGCCCTTACCGGCCTTGCGGAATAACGCAGCTCTGTCAGTAGTTAACTGCTCTTGGCTGTCTTCCATTACTGCCCCTAGCTTAGCTGTTGGCAAAGCAGGGGATTTGGCTGAAATTTCCTAAGCTTTTCCTTATCTCAGCAATTCAGTGATCTTCCTTGCACCAGTGCAATGGAAGGAAGGAACTGGAGGCTGCTACAGTTACTCTGAATGCTGAAGTGCCAAAGAGGAGGGAGATGTAAAACTGCTTAGACCTACCTTGACACAGTGCTTTTTCCCTGAGCTGATGTCAGGAAGAGCAGACTGAAGGTGACTTATTTAAAACCATTTAAAAAGTCAGCTTCATTTGAACCTCCTCAAGAAATCTGTGTGTTACATCTGGCTGTTAAATTTCTTCAGTAAGGAAGAAAACCTACCCTGCTTTGCCTGCAGAAAGAAATGCACATTGCAGTTCAACAGGTGCATTGAATTTTACTATCAGGAGATCAAATCCATACTTAACAGAATCTGAAATTTGCGGTAGAGAGAGTGCTCAATAATTCCGTTTTGGAAAACAACTTAAAATTCAAATTTGCACTGAGATTTGATTAATATTTTGTTATAGGAATATCTTCAGATAGCAATTACACACACACTTTTATATATGCATGTATAAAAATACACATGCACACACAGAGATGTGTATATATTACAAAATTCAAGCCATTTTGCACAGAAACCAAACATAATGCTAGTATTTCTCAGGAAAAGAGAGTGTGGTGTCCTTGCTAGGACATTAATAAATCATAAAACTGATATTCTTTGCACACATCAGGGTTCCCTCTTAGAACATGCTATCAGTAGACTACAAAGAGAAGGGATCAGAAGAAAAGTAAACAGTTTCAGTTTTAACAATGGTATATTGCTGTGTGCTTTTCTGTACTTACCTTTCAAAAGCAGCTTGTCATGTGACATCTGGAAAGCTCACTATCCACATTTCATGTAGAGGATGTACAGTGACCATTTTTTATCTTACTTCCTTTGCTTTATTTCTGAGTGGCTCTTGGGCTCGTGCTTGGTACCTGTCAGGTGTGGTATTTGTCTAGAAATTTATGGAAGTAATAAAGTCAGAACTTGAAATAAAAGGAGGAATTTTTTTGGACATACATGAGGAGAACCATTTGGGTAGTTGCGGGCTACCCTGCTATAAGAAGTAATGCAGCAGTATGGCTTCTCCAGCATTGCTTTGGCTACCAGTCTGAAATTTCCTTGTGGCTTCTCTTGGCATGGTGATTAGACAACATGGAAGGCTTTTTATCAGTGTTGAAGTGAAGGGGTTTCTTTCTACAGAAGGATCTAAGAAGATTGTTAGGTTATAGAATGTCTGTTTTTGCTTAAAAATACTGTAAATACAAACCTCATTGATGTTGTATTAACAGAATACTGTATTTAAATGTTGAAACTGAAAGAAACATGGAATTCTAATTATCATGTGACTTAAGCTCACAACAACATAACCTTCTCTTATAAATGCATCATGGAATCCATGCATTTGTGTTTTCACACTTCAGCAGTTCTTCTGAAAAACCAAAAGAAGCTTCCAGAAATTTACTAGTTTATTTGTAGCTGCTGCTATATAATAACATTGAATTAAGTTACCATTTTCCTTGGAAAAGTGTCTAGATGGTGATAGTTGCTCAGCTGGCAAATCTGCTGTTGTATGTTCAATTGTTTCTATCTTAATAGCTTTATAAATCATTAGTTACTGTAAAGCCAATAAAGGTCTTGAAGCACAAAGAATAAATGACTTGCGTATCTTCACAGTGGAATTTGGATGACACGATCTTTACCTCCAATATACACATTAGGAGAACTTGGCCAAACTTCTAGATTTGTGACTCTACTTTCAAAGCTTGTAGTTTGCATGGAAGAGAATAAAAAATGCTTGAAGTAACCAAGAGCTTAACCTGTGCTATAGCTGGCTTGACAGTAGGTTTCAGTGGACCTGCAGCTCATACAGCTAACTGTGGCGAGAAGCCTAGTCCGCTTTTTTTTCTTGAGGAGAAAAATGTTAGTACTGCTGTGGGGCAATTGGATTCTTTTTTCCAGAAATATATCCCATTGGAAGTAAATACCAGAAACAATACCCCATGGGGTGGGAAAAATCTCAGTTTTTCTTTCACAGTGCTTGTTAGTTCTCAGGTGAATAAACCAGTTGCTGCCCTGAGTCAAGCCTTGTGTGCTGAAGTTGTGTTTTCTAAAATACCTGCAGGTATACAGAGGATCTTCTGAAACACTGCACTTTTCTTCATAAGAATTCTTAAAACTCTGTCAGTCCTTGTTTCTCCACTATTCAGAAAGGTTGATGCAGGTAATGGAATAGAAAGGAAGCAAAGCTTTTAGTACATCTGAAAAAGGATGCAACAGCCACGTTTAAAGGCAAATTCCATGTAAAGGGTTACAGGGTCAGTAAACTGGTTTTATTGTCTTAAAGAATGTTAAAAAAAAAAACCCAACCCAAAACACAAAATGCACCCCACAAAAACCTTAAGGTAAAGCAAAAAGCATGTATCCAGAGTTTAACTTCTGGAAGTTGCAACCATGTACTTCCTTTACAGAAGTCTGTTTCATTATTTGTTACAACGGTAGCTATAATTTTTGGTTTTAAGTTCATTCTGCAATTCTCAGGTGAAGCACTGCAATTTACTGCTGGGAGCACAGTAAACACATTTAAAGGGAACATTAATCTGTACTTTTTTTCTTTGTTAATGTGACCATGAAAGAAAAATAAAGAATGGATCTCCTGAGACAGTTTGGAAGCAGTACAGGTTGTCATAGAAAATTGAGGATAGTAATATTTGTCCTGCTTTCTGGCATATATATTTAATTTCTTTTCTCAAAAGCTTTTAGACATTTATTTTGCTGTAAATCATCAAAGACTTTTTTTTTTTTTCATTTCTTACATTAGTGAGATTGATCTCTACCACTTCTGTAGCAATAGCCCCATTGATTGGACTTTGATGTTTGTCAATCGCTTAACCCACAGAATGTGTATATGAACTAGGCACATTCTGTAGTGATGACAAGAAATACATTGCAGCAGGTTTTAAGGGGCTGAGCCTTAGCTGTGATTGTCATGGTCTCAGATATTTTCAACATGCATCTAAAAGGCAACATCGTCCACACTCCTCTGAGGCTTTTAGGATGGATGTACCGTGTACACCATGCTAATGTGCAGATCAGTCTTCTCTGGAGCTCGTGTTAAAATCCTGATGTCACAAACGAAAATGGGGCTAGTGGTCTCTGTATTTGTGCACATAGGTAGGCTATCTGTAGAAACCCAGAACTGGAACAGCAGGCGACAGTTGTGCAAGTCAGGGTTGAAGTGCCTTGGAAGGATAAGGTTAAGAGGTGCCATTTGAGCTCGCTTGTCCATGTAAGGCTGGCTCAAGCAAATGCCAGTAGTCACTTGGTTGGCCAGCAGCTGCGATATATTTCTTTTACAAATAAAAGATTTAAAAAGGGAGTGAGCATTTATATTCACTGATGTTAATGAATTGAGCCATCCCCAGTGGTGAGTAGGTAATGTGCATAGAGGAAATGACACACACAATATATTCCAAGAAGCCCACTATTGTTAACAGAGAACAAAGGCTACCCTCCAGAGTATACTGCAGTTACTGTCATATTCCCACTGACAAAGGGACAGTCTTTCTTAAATTTTGCAGGTTTAGTATTCTAATGCATTATTAAAATGTAAAAACCCTTCCACTTTCAACTATATTGCTAAGGGAATTGCTATTTCAAAATAAGTTTCAATAAATTTAAGCTTTCTCTAAAGCAATTTTCACTGTTATGCACAATTCTTACCTTGATGATAACATCACTGTTGGTGGGGGTCAATTGGTTTGTTTGTGAAAGACTTAAAAGATAAAAGCAGAAAATGTAACAGATTGAACAAATGTCACGCAGTGACATCTAAAAAGTTTTCACCTGAAGCGGTGATACTTTTATTCTTTTACGTTTTAAGAATGTGTGTTCTGTGATAGAAAATGATCAGTATCACTGCGTTGCATAACTCTGTAAGCACTCTTTTTCCACAAACATTTTAAAGAATCTGAAAGGCTGTTTCTCTGGAATGGAATTCTTGAAATCCAAATGGTAGTACCTGTGTTTGGTTCACTGCTTTCTGTCTCTTGGTGTAAGTACAGAGCAGACCTGCCAACTCAGGTTCTTGTTGCTGAAGTGTTATATAATATGTGGAGGAGTTCCTGTCAGAAGGTAATTAAATGTTCTGGATTTAAACACTGATTTCCTATTATCCTTTGCTGTGGACTTGCAATCAGTGTTTAATGAAGTAACTTGCTTTTCTTCATCCCTTTTGTACAATAGGTGTGATGCTGTGTTATGTTGATGCATTAGGTAAGGGTAAAATGTTTCTCAAATATAGGAAGAAGCAATATTTTCATTATGAATCATTGCTACAAGGAACTACAGTAACCAAAAGTTTTGTGGCTTAAGTCAAATGTTCACAAAGAAACTGAGAAGTCAATCACAAATGGTATTCTATTGCTTTTGTTTTTCTAGTGACAGTGATGAAGAAAAATCAAGACGAGGTAAATCTCCCAAAGCTGAGTTTAAAGATGAAGAGACTGTGACAACAAAACACATTCATATTACACAAGCTACAGAAACTACCATCAGACACAAACGCACAGCAAATCCTTCAAAAACCATTGACTTGGGAGCAGCAGCACATTATACGGGAGATAAAGCAAGTCCAGAACAGAATGTTGATGCTCATACTGCACAGCCTACAGCAAAGGTGAGACCGCAGGGGAGCACAATAAAACATGATTTTGGAAACAGTTTTGTTTTGACCTTTGAGACGGTTTCTAGTATAGGGTAGAAGTTTTGTTATACAACCTTCAAAAATGTTTAGTTGGGGCTTTCAAAGGCTGTGGAACAGTTTGATCATAATTAATTGTTTGATTGCTTTACGATGTAGAATTTTTAAAATCAAGTCATTACCATGGTGTACTCTCTTCAGGAAAGCAAAAAGAAAATCTTGGCCTGAAATGTGAAGGATTATCTGAACCTTCACACTTAACAAATTCTTCAGTTATGATAAAAGAAACCTGAGTCACTGGCTTGTCAGTATTTGATTTTAAGCTTAGCCACGTTTCAGTGATTGTTGCCTTCAAAGATAAATCTGCCATCTCTCCAGAAAACAATAAACAACTCCAAAGCCACAGAAAACTTCTCAAAGTCTTGTAAGATGAGGGATGACTTCATGAGATGAGATCTGCTGTGTTATTTCTTCTTCAGGCTTCTGTACCCTCTGGCAGCAAGTCGTCCAATGACCTGCTTGATCTGTTGTTTGATGGAGCTAGCCAGCCAGTTTCAGCAGGTAGGCATGTCTTGTCTTTATTTTCATAATGCATGTTTTGAACCAATTCTGAGGATATGCTTGTTTGATATATTGATAGAGTAGTAGGTAAATTGAGAAATGAATACTCAAAAAATTTAGAGCTGCCTAAAATCTTTCATAGCAGGGGTAGTGTATATGCTATTGCATGGGACTAATAAATGTAAGCAGCACAAAGATTAAGTGCCAGATCAGTCTGTCAGAAACTGTGCTTGTAATACAGTTATTTATAATTAACTCTAAAAGCAAATGCAATCCATTCACATTCATTCCTCGTAGTGCAATTCAAAGGCTAGGCAGCTGGAGATGGATGATCTTCATATAAGCTTTCATCTAAAGTATATGGCAAACTTGTTTCTTTCTCTTATTTCGTCTTGGCACTTGGTTGATCCCAACCCTAATACCAAAAAGAAATTGCTACCTAAAAGTAAAATTACTCATTGTAAAACATGTCCCTTCACTTAGTAAACACACAGTTAAATTTTAAGTCCATTAACCTTCACAAGGACTTACGCTCTCAAAATGCAGTTTCTTGTCAGGAGTATGTTTAAATATTAGTGCATTGCATACAGGATTGATAAAGGAGTTCAGGGGTTTGGTGGTTTGCTTTTCAAAACCTATAACTTTAAAGTGCTTTATTGTGCTTACAGGTTCTCTGTGTCGACAGATTTGATTGTGGCTAGCATAGCATAGAAAAGGATTTCCGTGCACTTGTGGTCTAGTGGCACAGTTTGTTTAAAGATCACACTGAAAAGCAAATAAAATACGAGCATGTGCATTTTTAGAGATAGAAATGTTTCATGTAACTTCATTACAAGTAAGCAACTTGTCATATATAGGATCATAGTCACATTGTTTGTAGAAGCATATGTGTGTATCTTGGGAATGACAGATACTCAGCCTCAGTTTCTGTTTTAAAGATAATGTGTAATCACAGAGGCTGTGCCAAAAAATCACAATCCAGAATGGCTGGAGGCCTCATGTGGCAAGGTAGCTGCGTCCATGTGTATGCAAAGACTACTCTTACTTCTGCCTGAAGTTATGCTGCTTCTTGGAGTATTGTAGTGGAACTCCTGTAATGTATTACACTAGGTATTTTTATTATAATGTATTAAAAAAAGCCAGTATTATGAGTAGTGTATGACACAGTTCCTTTCATCACTAGGCTACCAAAATGCTACCTTTGAAAGTATTTAATAGAATATAAAATACATCCGAACTCCATTGGATGGGTGGGAAATTGTCATGGTAATTTAAGATCAGGAATCTGTCTCAATATTTTCTTTCTTATTTCTGGTAGATCTTAAAAACTTTATTCACTTTTTTTTTTTTTTTGTGAAAATAGATATATTTTATATATCTGGTCTGAAATATATGTTAATTCCTAATGGTTAAGAAATAAAAATCATTTCATGCGTCTGTGCTTTTATGCACAAATGCCCTCATATTTAAGGAACAACTTACTTTGCATTATTATCTATTTTATCAGCTTCATATACAAAGGTGTTCATTGTATGCTGGAGTTACTACAGTGCCATGGAATTTTAAGATCCTGGATCAGAACCACTACCCCAAATCAATACTGAAACTTCTCCTATCCAGTTAATGCAGGAAAATGTACTGGAGCCTTTTTGGTTTATTTATATATATATATGTTTATGGTTTTATTTTTATGTATATAAATTAAATCACATTGAGAATAGATGTTTCCACTTCAAAGTGAACCTTCCTGTATTTCAAACAGAACTGTGGCAGCTTCCATATTATAGTGTATTTGAATCTTTCATCAGTTTGGTTCTTTGGTGTAGGAAGCCTTTTTTCTTTTTGCCTTTTTTCTTCTCTTTCCAAAGCAGCATTTGGAAATGGTGTTGAGAAGAGGCATATTACCAGCTGGTCCTGCTAAATAACCTCTTTGCTGACCTGGGAAGGCAGATGGAAAGGGTTCATTTGTAGTGACAGATCTCGCATGGGAATCTTTGAGGATAGCTCATGTTGAGAAGATTAGCACTGTCCTTCACGTGCAGGTCACTTGTTACGACCACTGTTCCTTGCAGCACAGGGTGTGGGAACATTCCCAGTGTCAGGCAAGACACAGGGAAAGGGTCAAATGCAGCCTTTGATCTGTCCTGTGAAGGAACTGGCAGGGAAGTCATGTGAATTCAGGGAACTTGGAATCTGCTTATCTGTGTATTTTCAGGTGCAGAGAAGTGGAAGAAGGTTGGTGAGGCTTGGGGCGGGGGAGAGGGGGTGTTACACTTTACTAAAGGAGCACAGTTTGTACATGAGAGGGGTGATTGGTTGCCATAAAGGAACAATCTGTTTGAGAAGATGTAGAATCTGTGGTTAGACCTTCTGGAAGTAATATTTTGGTGTTAGGAGATGAGGTTCTTTAATCTTAGCTGGCGATACCTTTCTTTGTAGAGTTACTGCATTCAGCTTAAGCTCTGTCGCCTCTCTCTGGAAGTCGGCATCATTTGAAAACAGGCAGTAGAGGAGCAGGAAAAGTTGACTTGACTGAAAATGTTAAGGGGTTATTTTGGGATTGAACCTAGTTCATTTTTAAAGTTAAATTAATCCCTAGATACTTTGTCAGACGGCCCAGGATAACAGGCGCACACAAAAGCATTGACTTTTTTGAGGATGTGGTTGAGAGTATGCCGTCTGTGACGCTCATTCTGCACAGAAACTCTCAAACCATTAACCTGTTCTGAACTCTGTAAGTACACGTGTTGAAAAAAGAGGAGAGTTGAAAATGTTCATTGCAGCAGGCAGAGTAAATATGATCAGAACAGGTTTTTGGCTTGATGTTTCACAGGCTTGTGTTAGCCTTTTCAGTCTCAGGTTGCAGTCAGTATAAAACTTGTATATAAATATATGTAAGATGCTTATTAGATCACTTCAGAATTTGTCTTGAAGAAATTTCTTCACTTTGTGTGAAATCTTCTCCCTCTTGAAAAACTTGTAAAAGTATTTCAGTAGTGCTGTGTTTCTGAAAATTCAAAGAGACCATCTTTGCATTCCCATCTCATATCTTATATCATATGCTACACGCTCAGCAAGAAAAGACATTTCCCCTTGGATATGAACAGTTGCCTTCCTGGCAGTGTCTACAGTAAAATAACATTAAAAAGAAATACAAGTACACATGTATTAGGAAGTGAATGGTTCCTTTTATTACTGCTAGCCATTTATTAAAAAGGAGATGGTTCTAGTTTAATTAACCCAGTTGAGAGTAGCAGATGGGGCAGAATGTCTTGCAGCAATAAGACAATTCAGAAATGGCACCAGATGTTGGAAGCTGTCCCTGGTGGTGTTTGAGTGCAGCACAGATGTTCCAGTCCCACCTGGCTAGTTTCTAAGCACTGCAGGCTAAGCAGCTGTGATGTAACCTATATAATGTACGCATAACACTAAAAGCAAAATAATTGAACTGCTGCAGCTTCTTCTAAGGGTGGGACTGCTTGGAGGTGAAATCTTTGAGGACAAACTATTAAGGTCAACTTCTCTTAGCTTTCTCAGGTCAGTGGAATACCTACTTAAAAGCAATATCGACGATAATTGGATTATTTGGTTTTTGTTAACTGGTTTTTGGTAGGATTTTTTAATAGCAGCTTTACAATATGGTTCTTAAATCTTTCTTCTGGTTTTATACCTTGGCTGTATTTTTTTAAGTGAAAAATTGTTACTCTGCTGTATTCAGAAGTTAATAATTTATACGCCGCATACAAACGTCTGGTTGGAAAACTTAATGTTCCTGCTGCAGAAAGGAAGCAAACTTATAAAAAAATGAACACAAATGCAAGCTTTGTCCTTGAAATCCCAACTCAAGATCACTGCAGAATCATTCATGCTTTAAGTAACACAAAAACTAAATATAAGGCGACACATAATTTTTCACAGTAAGCATAATAACTTTTCTACAATAAGAACATTTGATTTGTATGTATTATGCTTCCAAAGTCATAATTCTACAAACTGCCAAACTAGTAGCATCCCTTACTAGTTAAAAACCTGTTAATCTCTCTAAATCTATTTTTAGAGATAGCAAAAACTTGTGTATTTTAGTTCTTCCCTGTGAAAACAAAATGGCAAGATCTGCAAGGCAGTTGGAAATAATCCAGTTCATTGTTGTATAAATATAGTATGGGGATGAACAGGAAAACCAGCACTGACTTAGGGAGCAGAATCAATAAATCCATTGTGCCAAATACAGAACAGCTTTTCTTCATAAATCCCACACGAAGTTGTTGCAATGGATCTTTGCACAATCCTGTAACTGCATTTGGCTTCCTTCTGTTTCTGGGTGGATCAACTGACCCATTTGGGGGATTTGCTGATTTTAGTTCAGCTGCTGCTTCAGCAAGTTTCCCATCGTAGCAAGGTAGGTTTAATTTACAGATTGAATTGTGGTTTAAGGGCAGAAAGAGGCAAAGAGATGCCACATGGTATTATTGAAAGTCACTTCCCTTTCCAGAGCAAACTGTGTTTATGTAACTGGACCACAAGTGCTATATTGAGTAATGAAGGTATCTACTGTCCGCACAGCATGTGGCACATTGGACCTAAAACTTTTCATTAACTGTATTTCAGAAAATGTTAGTAGGAGTTGCAAATATATCCCTGTTCATCTAATAATATAAGTATATAATAAGACTTGAAACATATCTCCAAGTCTAATTTTGAAATACACTGAAAGGTGATGTACCTTCTGGAGCGGGAAAGTAGAACCTGAAACGAACCAAGTGTAGGTCTAAATGCTGGCTGAAGTGCTCACTAAACAATTAAGAAAGAGTCTAGCACATCGCACTCTGAGCTGTGGGGAAGAAGCTGGATTAATTGGAGTTCCACAGTGATGAGTGCTTCAAGAGGATGGTATTTGTATTTCAAAAATGATTGGAAAATTGTCTGTAGTGATTGGACCATTCACATTATTAATGCTCAGTCTTCCCAGTGCTATCTGCAAGATTATTCAACTATTTTATGTGCAATAAAAAGCAGCCATTTTCTAATACTTCAACTAAATGGTTACAAGTCTTTCAGATACAGGTAGGTATTACATTAAAAAAAAGGTAGCTGGTCTGGTGAGACTTTGGTGGGATAAATACTTGCATGAAGTGCTTGATAGGGTGGTTTGCTTGCTTGTGATAGTGCTGTGAACTGAAAAGTTCTCGTAAGGGTTTTGTGCTGTTGTCTATATAGTTTCCAGACATATGCAGAGGGTCCATTGCTTTGAATTTTAATGTTATGGGCAGGACAGTAAATTAAAAGGGTAAGGTGAACAAAACAAAAGCTGAAATCATGTTCAATGGAATATAGCAGCCTACTCACGGTAGTAAAATATGAGTCCTTAAAGATGTACTTAGTTCCCACCTGTCATTGTTTAGAGACAGACAATTATGTTTCTCTTGGAAACCTTGGTATTTTGAAGGGGAATTTAGTTGAGTTATGCCTTCTGTACACAATACAACCTCACTGATGGCTTTTGAAGTTGCATGTATGCATTTGTGGGACGAAGCTGACCAACACTTTATTTCAGGTTGGCCAAATAAGAATATGATAGTCTTTTTCCCCTTTAGGAGACGCCTGTTAAATAAAAGATATTTAGGTCTTAAGTCAGGCATGAAGAAGTTCCTGCCAATCACAAAAGCAAGATTTTAGTAATGCTTGTTGGAACAGCATTCAGTTGTGCCCTTGCCTGGCTACATGGCATGCGATTTAGAGCTGTCAAGTATCCGTACAGTTGGCTCAGTGCATGCGCAGCCATTTTGCCTGCAAACAGACAAGCTATTACATAGGTATGGCCACCATCTGAAACATGTTGCCCTTAGAATTGGACTGGGAAAAAAAAAATACATTAATGGGAAGGCACTTAAATCAGTCATCTTCCTTTTGGTGGAGTGTTTCTGGGAGCCTGCAGTGCTACCCAAGACAGGACAGTGCAGCAAACAAACATGGGGTAAAGGGAGCTGGCTGGCTGTCTCTTGTGAAGTTAATTTGGGCAGTACTGGTATTTGGCTGGGGGTTCTCGGCCAGGGTTTAGAGTTAAGTCCAAAATGAGAAAAGAATAGCAAAGAAGTTGATCAGCAAATCTCCCCGCAAGCCAGCTTTTAGTCAGCATGCTTATATCTCTTCTGCTGCTTTGCTGTGTTAGAAAAGCTGCACTAGGCATCGGTTAGTTAGTACACCTTTAATTCGCATGGCAGGAAAAGACTGCTTTGATTTTTCTACGGGCTTTCCTAGTGAAAACCAAGTTGTTTTGCAAACACAAAGCCGCCTACTATGCAAATAATTTCTGTGTTAATACAGTCTAAATTGATACAATCCTTTATCTGCATTAACATGATTAATCTATTCCAATCACCATTATGCAAGGGACAAGGAGCCTTGTGAAATGATTAATCATTCCTGAACAGCGTAAGCCCCTCTAGAAATCTTTTCCTTCTTGATTAATCGTCTTTGAAGTTCTACTGAAGGGGCAAAACCTCATCCCTTTTACCCCCAGTTCCTTTATTGGTGCTCTGTGCACAGGTCGGAACATAGAAGGAGCACACTCAGCATTTACTTATCTATCAGGAATATTTAAAGTAGGTTTTAATTTTTAATATGTAATACTAATTGAAACATTCTAATATAGCCCCTCTTTGTGAGAGAGATCAAAGCTAATGTTCTAGTAAGGCCCTAAGCTAATGAATATTAGTCCACTTCGTGCACTGAAGTTGTTGGCAATACTTGGATTCTCTGAACAGATTTACTCTCCTACTGTTCTTTAAATTCTAATGTATTGGTAAAGATAAAGATGACTAAAGCTTGCAGGTGAATTTTGATGAATATTTACATGGAGTGTAAAAGATTGCTGCAGTTACCTTTTGAGTCGGTAGAATACAGTTGTAGAAAATTGCTATGGATGGCTCTTACAGAACTAGCCATTGTATAGGTTAAAAAGCAGCAACTGACACTAGATTCATCTGCCCCTGCTTTTCATTCACTCATAGAAAGAAATTCAAGGGTGATTTAGCTGTTCATTAGAGCTCAAAGTTCATTTTATATAGCAATGATGTTACTTTGAAGTAACATCTGAAGCTGAAGTACTAAAAGCATATCAGTGAGATAGTAAAAAAGCTGACCTGTACAATGGCCCAAACTTGGAACATGGTTCACTGTGTAGCAATGAGAGCTGTGTAAATGGTGTTGCTTTATTTTTAGCATCTCCTGTATATGTTTTTGTAAGCTTTTCTTCCCCTATCACAGTGACCCTTTTCTTGTTAATAGAAAAACATGTGGTTTTAAGGGAGATAACATCTCCTCCCATTTGTCTCAAAGGGTATGACATGTTCTCAGTTCACTGGTTTGTGTCTCTGGACATCTGTGATCCTGAAATAGGTACCCTTGGAGTTGTCTACAAACAGCTTATACTGTTAGGCTCTTTGCAGTAAGATACAGAGCAAGCTGTAAATTGCTTTGTTTTGATTTCAGTACTTGTCCTGGTATATTGAAATGAAACAAAGCTTAAGTGCTGAGCTAAGAGTTCAGCAAAGCTTCTGCTGAAAGAATTGCTAGGTCCAAGATTGCATTTCTGCTTCAAGCCAAGACATTTAGTCCATGAATCAAATTTAGAAAACTTAATGTGTTTTACATGAGCACTTCATGGGATGGGAAGAAATTATTCCTTATCACTTCAAATAAGAATTTCCTGGCAATCTGCTTTCAAAGTTCTGGGATTTATTCCCCTCAGCATTGTTTTATACAAAGTACTAATCGTGTACACCAAAGTTTGAAGTAGTTGTCTTTGCTTTATCATGAAGGAATTTGCTTTATCAAGTAACTCATTCCTGATAACTGTACTCTCAGGAAATAAATATCATCAAAGTTCTAGGCATTGTTTTGACTAGAGCCTCCAATTTACCCCTAAGTTCTCTTTCAGTTGTATTTCAGCTAAAGAAAACTCATCCCTGCTTGTCTTCCATCCACAGGTGACATGTTATCAAACATCATTCTACTTTCTGTGCATGGGTGTTTCATATTTCCTTTGCTACCTTGTTAAAACTGTTGGAATATTCATGAGAAGGAATGATGTCCAGATGGAGGTTCTACCTGCAGATGTTAATCTGGACGGACACAGATCGGCTCTCATTTGTTTCAGTTCATGGAATATGGCATTTGCTCAGTTCCTTTCTTGAAGTCTTTTGCCTGCCTTCTCTCTATCTTCCTTCCTCTCACTCTGTGTACCTTTCCTTCAGGTACAGCAACAAGTGGAAATGGAGACTTTGGTGACTGGAGTGCCTTCAGCCAAGCTTCTCCTTGTCCCAGTGCTTCATCTGGAGAGCTCTTCAGCAGCACAACACAGCAACCAGCTATAGAGCTCTTCGGTAGCCCACAGACAGCTTCAAGCCAGCCTCCAACTGCTTCAAATTCTACTGATCTTTTTGATTTGATGGGCCCCCCTCAGACAACCATGAAGCCTTCTCAGAGTATTAATTTCTGTATGATGACCTCCAATGCTGTAGGTATCAGTTTACCCCTGTCAAGGTCACAGGTATGCTGCTATTTGTATGGTTTGCTAATGACCTTCCTCAGTTAATCTTTTCCCTTCTCCTTCATCACAACATTGAAAATGAATCCGTTCCACTCCTAGAACCCATACCTAAGTGACTTGGATGTTGTGGTCATCATTTTGTAAGAAAGTTTTGCCCCAAAATGTTTGAGCAGCCTCCTAAGAAGAAAAGGTTTCAGATGTTATTGAAAAGCCTATTTTAAGCTAGTCTTCTCTGAGGGGGTCTTTATTGCTCTATGAAGTGTTGCTGCTTTGTTGGGAAAGACTAGGCTCATATTTTAAACCTTAAAGCCATCCTCCACAGGTGTTACAGGTTTCCAGTCTGAAGCAGGTGGAAGTGAGGACTGGTCTGTTCTCCAAAACACAGAAGTGCCTGCTTCAGTGGAGAGTGTTTCTTGGAAACCATTACAGGTCAATTTGGTGTTAGAAGGAAAAAAAAGTCAGTATGTTTGAGTTCAGAACTTGACTGCAGATGATCACTGTCATGCTACATACTGATACGGGAGCTTGATACTAGCTTAGAAGATATTCTGCTCTGGTGGCATAACAGCACATGGGAACACTGCTTTGGAAGAGCTTGATTTCATGGCTAAAAATCTCATTGGCTTTTTATTGTCTTGTTGTTATTACTTGTTGTTTAATTCTGATTTCTGTTGGTAAGTTATTTCAAGCAGATCCCAACAAACTTTTCTTTCCTAGCCTCTGCAAAGCGTGCACACTATGATACCGAAGCCTAACAGTCTTTATAATGCAAGCACAGAGATGGTCCAGAAGAATGCAAGCAAAACTCTACCCTCAACTTGGTCAGATCCCAGTGTAAATATCAGTTTGGACAATTTAGTACCTGGGATGCAGCCTTCCAAACCCCAGCAGCCATCACTTAATACCATGATGCAGCAACAAAGTAAGTGATTATTGCACTGTTTTGCATGCGCACTGAGTCCTGTATGTGTTTAGCAGGTTGTCCTTGAGATGGGGTGTTCTGACAGTTACTGTTTTCCTACAGTTAGTCATAATTGTTTCTTAAATCTTTGCAATGGTTCTAACACACATGGTATTTTCTAAATGGAGACTGATATGCTAGGAAGCTGTTACCTGTGCATGTTTTTACTATAGAGTTTGTACCATTGCTGCATCTTGATTTCAGACTTCCTGATCTCTAGAATATGCATAGTAGTGTGTATTGTTATAAAATGCTACTTAAAACTCTCACAACAAAGGTTGTCTGACTCTTCACACAGAAAGTAGACAAACAAGTGAAATAGCCACATTTCACATTTTTGGCTGTCATAATCTTTCTTCACAGCAGTTACCACATAAGTTACTTGAAATACGTGAGCACCTTCAGCATTAGATTCTGGGTAATGATTTTTGCATTTGGTCTCTTCTTTGCAGATACACAACAACCTATGAATGTCATGACTCAAAACTTCGCAGCCGTGAACCTCAGTTCTCCGCCGAGCATGACACCTGTTCGACCCCAGACAAGCCCACTGATGGGAGGGCCCATTCCTGTGGGGATGGGAATGCCCAGTGTGATGTCAGGTACGATGGGAATGACCTCCATGGGACCCACGCCTATGATGAACCAGGGAATGATGGGAATGAACATGAACATGGGAGTGCTAGCTACAGGAATGGGTTTGACGGGCACAATAGGAATGGGAATACCCAATATTGCTATGACCTCTCTGACTCCTGGGACTGTACAACCCAAGCAAGATGCCTTTGCAAATTTTGCCAATTTTAGCAAATAAAGATTGTAAAATAAATCAAATGAAAGAAAATTAAAATACAGGGGCAGATGGAATGAAGGATTTTTAGCTGCACAAATATAGCTGGGGAAGGGAAAACACTGATCAATACTGCTTTTTTTTTTTTCCTTTATCAGTTAAAGTGTCTACATAAAGAACCAAAAGCTATTTTCTAAGTGTTCAATAACTAGTGGTCAAATTCTGGAGAGGTGAAAGGTTCTTCTAAGGAATGTGTTAGATGATTTTGCAAATTAATTTCTATTGAGACCATCAAAAACCTTTCCTACGTAGAAGAACCAATTTTAACTTTGAGACTTGATGGAAGGCTGGAAATGGGGTTTGGGTAAAAATGTTTGAATCTAATTTTATACCTTTCTTTTTTCTTGAAGAGCTTGACTTTCTTTCCCCCCTCTCCCTGATCACTTTGTCATAATTGGATCATTCCGTTTACTATCACAGAGTCCACAATTGAAGTCACTCAAGTACTATGATCAGTTTTTTATAAGAATATATATTTTTGTCCAAAAAATGGCTTACATATGTGATTATGGCTAATTCAAAGGGACCTGGAATGTATATATACTTTTGCTAATATTCCAGCCACACTGCTATGATACCCAAATTTTTATTGTAAAAATCCTCTCTCAGCAATTTGGTGATCAAGATTTTTGGGGTCTTAACATGCTTCTAATGTTATAACTGATATCCAGTGCAAGTCTGGGAAAAGCTTTATCCGAGATCTGTTGGAAGGTTTCCTTTCAGAAAATGCACTTTCTTGGAGTTCTTTTACAGTGGCACTTGGCATCCTTTGTACCACCAGTATCCCTGTGGAGCCACTGGCTTAGGGCAGCAGCAGCAGTCAAAAGGCAAAAAAATACTTATTTTTTGCATAATGACAAAACCAGTAAAGGTGAATTACACTTCAATTATGTAATTCTATAAACCCACCTAACCCAACAGCATTGGATCTTGGCTTTTATACAACAATTATTGCACAGATTCTTTTGTGTAAATATGGCATTAGCAGCTGTGGAATCCAATAGAGGAGTAAAATATATATATTAATAAAGGAAACCTGTAGCAGTCAAAAGATTTTACTGATTTACTGAAAACAAAAGAATGAATTAAGGTTTTGGGGGTTTTTGTTTTTCCTTCTGTAATTCTGCATTTAAGTTCACATGAATCATGATTCTAGAATCTGGAATACAAAGACATTGTTATATTCACAAGCCAGGAACATTGTTAAGAATAAGCACTATACTATAGGTATGAAATTTATTGCCTCCCTTTTCTTATGTTGGATTTCTTTTTTATTATTAAATTGATAAAACTTTGTTTCCATTGTATTCATAATGTTCTGTTATACATAACATTAAAATGTTCATTAAAATCAATGTTGGGCTGCTTTTCCTTTCATTCCATTTGACGTTTATGAGAGCATTTGGGGAAAAAAAATAATTATAATTTGGGCAAAGTAATTTTTATAAATAATTTAAAATTGTTTAATGACTTCTTATCTGAAGCCTTTCCTATCTGCCTCTACTGTTAGGAATTAAAAATGAAGCAGGCAAGATATCCTGACCTGCTCCAGCCTTGCTAATGCTCCATCTACAACATTTCTAATTAGGCAGAAATTCATGTACTTCAGCTAAGTGGTAATGAAAAGTGATTCATTTGCTGAATAAGAGATGAGAGTGAGTGTAATTAGCTGACTGCGGTTTTTAATCTTTCAACAATTCAATGTGTTTAAATTAGTTTCAAAGAATAGGAGCTTTCAAGTGTTGTTACATCAAAGTAATCAAGGCAAGCTTTAACGGCTGAGTAGGAGAGATCGCTCTGGTTCCTGTTCTGAAACCTTTAAACTCATATGGAATAATCATCTTCAAAACCTCTGATTGTAACAGCTGGGAAGACTCAAACTGGTTCAATATATGCAAAATTGTGGTGGGGACAAAGCTCATTCCTGGGGAGGTAGATGGGTGACAAGGAAAACAAAACCTGTAGTCAGTGTTGCTTTCTTAGCCATACTGAAGGGGTGAAGTGCTTTTCAATAGTCTTTAGAAGGTTTTGGAGAAGTAGGGTGAGTCTGTTAATGATGCTGTCCTTAAGGTAAGTTTAGCTGGTTAAATAGTTGGCTTTGTGTTGAAAGATCACATCCTTGTTTAGGTTGCTCGCATCTCTTCAAAGGAGCCAGTGATTTAGCTTCTAATCAAGAGATTAATTATAGAAGCGTATTTGTCAGGGGTTAGAATAACTCCAGTAGAAAACAAACACTTGCTCAGTTTCGAGTGAATCTTTGTGGTTGTGTCCGTTATATCTCAGTCAAGGGTACACAGGCTTATGGAGCAGTTGTAGTACTGAACCAATTCACTGCCCCTACCATAGTTGTTTATCTTATGGATCAATATCCTAATTATAAAGGAGGTTGTGTGGAGTGTGAAAAGGAGGTTTTATTCAGCCAGCCAGGCAGGGTGGCTGCAGGTGGATGAGAACTAAGGACATCCTTTGAATCAAAACAATCATCAGAAAAGAAAACCCAGAATGATTCCTTCAGCATGTAGGCCAGCTGCATTCCCATGCATCTTTAACCTGCACTGACTACAGCCCATTGCATGGAAGTTTTTATCCCATTCTTTCTCTCCCGCCTTAAAGGACATGGATCATAGGCAGCAGTGCTTAGCAGAATATGGTTTACGTCTTTAGATAAAGATCAAATGTAAAGTGGGTTGTGTTTGCTTAAAACAATAGTAAACTGGTTTAAGATGGTTATAAAATGTTTCTGATATTTCAGGTACAAGAAAAATAGCATATTAAAACCAGAAGTTATCATTCAAGGTAAAATTACAAATGAGCTACTGTGTGAATAGTGACAGATCTACCATTTATTGCTTGCTGCCTAATATAACTCCTTTCTTCATTTTTATAGCCAGGTCTGGCTGTAACTGAACTGTCCAGAAGCCTGCATGTGCTTATGTTATCATGGTTAGTCTCCTAAGTCCATGAGGTTCAGAAGCCCAACTGTAAGCCTTATAACCATTGCCAGCTTAGTTGAATGGTCTTTTCACACAGAGCTGAAAAGCAGCAACTGTCAGGAGAATCTGGAGCCTTCAGGGAGCAAATAGAGGGAATCAACTGGTCATAAGAGGTAAATTTTACCATCTCTGGCTTCTGCAGCTTGTAAGCTGAATAACAGTTCACTTAAATTAGTTAAATCCTTTGTAGAAGATGTCTCAACTTGAGGAGAAAGGGGCATCAGAACCCACCCCTGTGTGTTTTATATCATCATTTAAAAAATGCATCTTGCTGTGTACAACGGAGTAATAAATTCCAGCACAGGTGCAAGTTCAGTGCTAACTGGAGCATCCACCATGTTCTACAAAAGAAATTATACTCAAACCAGCTAAACAAGGGTATTTATAGCAGCATCTGTTTCAGCTATAGCTGTCAGGTAGGAACGGTCTGACAGAGCTGACGGGAGGTGGGGGAGGGATTTATCAATGACGTGTTTACATAATGCAGGCAGGCGTTGTATACTCAAGGTGATACCAACTATAACAGGATAACAAATATCTAAAGACACTTTTATTCTCAGAGGCCTTTGCTCCAGGAGTTACTCTACAAAATTGCCTCCGTGTTCCTCTGTGCATGACTGTAAATACTTTTATAGCATATGACGTTTTATAGGAGCATCGCTTGGTTCAGATTAAAGCTTTTAATGGAGATGTGATTTTCTAAACTACCTTTTTTCTTCCCCCCAGGTTTTATTCCACACTGTCACTGACCAAAGTAAAAGTCTTTATTTTAAGCAAAATACTTAATTTGCAAAGAAAACTTCTTTCTCTTTGGTTAGTACTCAGAACTGTCAGCACAGTGAACAGTCACGTATTGTACAGCTCCACGTACTTGCTGACAGATTTGACTGACAAAAACTAGAAGTATGAAGGAGAGAACTGGAAACTAAGTACGGACTCATAGAACGGCTTGGGTTGGAAGGGACCTTAAAGCTCATCTTGTTTCAGACCCCGTGCCAAGGTCCCTTCCATCGCAAACCATTGGATGATTTTATGAAAAGAAAAAATAGTAAGTTACAAAGACAGCTAGGTGAGCCTGGTTAATGTTGTGAGACTGAAGAGGATGGCCTGTGGAATCTGTAAGTCAATCTGTACAGCTTGTTCAATGATCTGGTTACAGCTTGATCTAGCTGGGATGCTGTGGAAGTTTGCTTCTCTGTGTAGATGACCTTTAAAATATGAGATGTGTCTCACTTTCAGTTTTTATGTGCTTCTGCATCCACTATTCAGATCAGGAAGGAGAAGAGGTAAGAGACATTCTGCAGCATGTGGAAAATGAAGAAAGGTGCCTTTGCAGAACTTGGTGTATCCCTGGATCGCTGCAGCTGAGTGTTCCTTACATGGGGTACTCCAGGTCTCTCTGTCTATGTAAGTTCCACATGCGTACAGCACAGCGAAGGCTCAGCTCCTCTCTGTTTTCAAACATGCCTTTACTCCTCACAGATTTGCAGTTCCTATTTTTTTTCTAAGCATGCCATAAGGTACTGGTTCAGTAATTAACTGGTTCTTTAATAGAGCTACAATTACTTTGTTTCATGGTAAGGGGAAAAAAAAGAATGCATTCCAAGACAGAGCTACTTTCGACATCTGGGAACCTCCTAACAGCTGGCTATCTAATGAATATGCATCTGCTTAAGAGGCTGTAGGCCATTAATAAACCAATAGATATAAAACAGAAACAATCTTTGTCAGCCTCAAATGAGATTGGATGCAATGCGCTGTGAAGTGTCACCGTCACATTGAATCGAGCCGGGGAGGTTAACAGCTCCTGGGTACCCACGGTGGAGGAGGCTGCTGCAGCTGCTGGACTCCCAAACACAATCACAGAATCAACTAGGTTGGAAAAGACCTTTAAGATCCTAAAGTCAAACCTCTGAGGGTAGTTTCTGCTGAGTTTTGTCTCCTTATTTCTCCCAGTACCACTTGTGTTTGAGGCTCTGGTCACCTTTTATTTGCAGGTCCAGCTAGTTGATTCTGGTTTGACAGAGGAGGGTGTAGGTTTTCCTACACAAATGATTTGAGCAACACGGGAATCAGTGGTGTATAAATGACTGGGGAGAAGTTACAGGAATGAGATAAAAATGCACCTATTTGACAGAGACCTGGGGCTTTGTAAGGAGACTTGGCACAGCCCTGGAGCCATGTTGTACAACAGCAGTGTTGTAGGGTGAAATAAATAAACACTTAAACCCAATGACACTTACCTCCTTTCACTGTGTAAGTATCTCTGACCCCTGAAGAGTTGTGTCTGTACTTGTTCCAAGGTGTGTAGTAGCATCACATGTTATCCCAGCTTGCAGCAACGTTTGGTATCCTATATTTGTACTGTTGTGCACCTTTGTTTCCTGTGGCAGCTCCCAGAAAATGTGAACTAGATTTAGCATTATTTTAGGCACCTTCATTCCATCTGCACAGTTCTCTAACCTAGCCCAGGTTAGTCCAGTAGGTTCTTTCTTTCAGGGGATATACCCCTGCTGAACAGCAGCCTCTTGAGCAGGGAGCATCATTTTGATGAGAAATATTTATGAGGTAGAATTTTCCAAAGAGAAAAGCTCTGATTTCATCTTAGGCCACACTAATGGCACAAGTTACTGTCAACCGTTAAGTAAACCTGCAACAGGGGTAGCTTTTATTTTTAGTTCTAGGAAAGTGGAGTAGCAGCCTTGTATCATGCCAGGATGCTGCCTCAGAGCCAGACTTGGACCACAGGTGTGTTAGACCCCACCAAACTCCCTGTGAATTGAGATCTGGAATTGTTTTCTTTGTATCTCACTTGTAAAGGGCACCCATACGTTTAGCAGAAAGATCGCTGTAGCATTATGCTTTTTGCCCCCCTGATTTACAGGTTTTCATTATGAAAACGGTAGCAAGGAAGATGCTCTGTAATTACTGCAGATCTTTTCTAGCAACTTTGCAAGAGAAAACTACTGCACTGTGTATCACATTGTAATTTAAGCCAAAAATCTGTTAAATAGATTGACTTAAATACTATTCTAGGAATTGTCTTACCCTTAATTACTAAGTTTTAAACTAGAAAAGCAGTCAAAGCCTGTTTCAGCCACACTGGTGACAAATTTAACTTCTCAAACTTCAGGTTTTACATCAAGGGTTGGTGTAAGCTGGAAGTGTAAAGCTCTACACTGCAGCCAAGCACTGTTGTGGGTTTTGCAGGGGTATGATTTTCTGTCCTTGTGAGGCCACAGCCCATATGGCTGGGCAGGAGCAAGTGCTCGCCTATGTTGAGTGGAGCAGGTAGGTCATGGGTTAGGCACCCACCTTCCCTCCCGCTAGAGCTCTGCGTTCAGCCCAGCATTAGCAGGACTAAGATGTTATGGTTTTATCTTCTTTGAGGCAGACAAAAGAGCAGGCAGCAAAGGAGGGCTGTCCTTTCAAACACTTTAACTTTTCAAGGTCATCTGTGGAGCTTTTATCAATAGAAAGCTAAATTCATACAAAAAGCATCTATAATGAACCAAGCCTATCTTGAGCCTTATCCCTTCAGCTGCATACGAATTATCTAGGAAGGTGCTTCAGTGGCCACGTTCACAGAGTTCAGCATCCCTGTGATCATTTATAAAGTAAGCAGAGAAGCCGCTGCTATTGTGGTTTGGCACCTATCAATTTCTTGTCTTCTTTCTGTAACTGGTTTATTAATTATAGCATCTTAATGATCTATTTAAAATAAATAAACCATTTACACCATTTCAAAGGTATTTTGTGATGTTCAGCTGATATTAAAATAGCACCAGCCTTATGTGCTTTTTCAGCAAGTGACCTAATTAGTTAATAAAGTAATTGAATATTAAAAAGGATGTTGCAAGTGATTAAAATTTAAGAGCCTTCAGAACATTATTAAAGCTATAAATCATACATCACTGTTTTAATTTGCATAGCTACAGAATTACTAATGGTCCCCCATGCATAAGCTACTTGGCAATTAGTCTTTTAACAAACTGTTGGTGATACTATGAGGCTACCAAAACCTTTCCCTATTTTTGATTTGCAAACAAAATCCTGGATGAGAGAACACTAAGGGTTAAATTCCTAAAAGCCAGGAAATTCCATTCTTTCAGGTGTCTCCCTGCCCTTGCCTCTGTTCACCTCTTGTCCCTTCCCTTCAGGGAACCACATCCTTCCAAGTGCCAGCAAGGTGTAAAAAGGAGAGGGGGAAGCATCTGCCTCTACCTTGAACTTCCTAAACTTCCCAAACACAAAAGGGGTTCCTAAAATCACCTTGCCTTTGGTGGTTTTCCAGCCCAGTTTGATCCGCGTCAGTCTCCCTACCTGGTGCTCCTTTTTTGTCCCATATGTATGACCGTCATATTGTCACTTCCCTTCTCCTAGCCTCTGGGTCCACAACAGCACTGGGTGGACTGAGCAAAGAGTGAATACTGATGGGATGCAGTTGTATTTGATCTCTGCCCCATGGATGTCACCTTTGGGCTGTAGGAAAGAGCCCAACCAGGTGCTTGTCACCTTCTGCTCCTTACACTGGGGCTTGCAGCTCATGGGAAAGTACCTGTGAACTAAAAAGAGTTGGAAAAATGTGACAGGGGAGCTGCCTGCTCTGCCTGTGCCACTGGGTGCAGCAAGGGGCAGCTGCCCATGGCCCGTGTTTGAAGCCTGGGCTGGCAGCAGGCAGAAGGTGAAGCAGGATGAGAGACACAGTGCTCAGGCCGGATGAGCTGCCCTGATCTCCCCACTCACCAGCAACAGCCTCTCTGCAGTGATGGTTCTCAGTGTCAGGAATGAGGTCCAGTGGGATACAATCCCATGCACAGGCAGAGAGTGGGTCTGGCTCTTGCGGGACATGCAGCTTGGCGAGAGAGACGAGTGCTGCAGCCAAAGCGAATGACCTGGTGTGTGAGGGAGCACAACCCTGACACACGGGGCAGCAAAAGGGCTGGAGCAGCCACAAGCTGGCAAGGAGGAAAACGGCCAAAAGCTGTGGCCAGGACCAAGCAAGCAGCGCACCCGCTGTGTGAGCAGCGCTGCACAGCCCTGGGCTCCCTCAGCTCCCCTGCCTTGCCTGTGTGCTCCCACTGCAGGGACAGCCAGAGGCACCGCAGAGGAAGGTGGCTGAGCTGGTGCTGAGCTCCTCAGGGTCTCCTCTCTCTCTGGGCACTGGGACTCCAGCATCCCAGCCCACCGCAGGAACCAGCACTCACTTGGCTCTTGCTCCCCAGCTCCTCCTTCCCTCGGTCGCTGCAATAGGGGATGTGTGTCAGCCGGTACCTTCATCTCGTGAGCATCAAGTCCTCTTCTTCTTAATGGAGCAAAAAAAGACATTACAGAACAGCACCTACATGCAAAGTAAGTATGTTGTTTCCACCCAGTCAGCAGAAGCCCTGACGTGGTTTCAGCTATTAAAGTGCACTGGCTGCTACTTTACCAAGAGTTCTTTTTTGTGCTGCAAAAACAGTTTTTCAGGAGCTTCCTTTGAAGCCCTTATTGAGGTCAGGGGCTGCAGCCTCTTGCAATCTTCCCTTGTCAGCCTGCAGCACTTTCTGAAAGCCCTTACACTGGATACTGTGGCAAACACCAGCTCTTTGTTCATTAGTTTACACTTGGTAATAGATGTGAGGCTGGGATAGAGGATGGCTTTCTGCAAGGGATTCACACTCTGCTGCACTAACATTTGCCATGTCTTGAATAGTCAAAGACAGCACAAGCCTCTTTTAGGGGGCTTGTGTTTTTAATTACAACAGCAAACTGAGGAATGGGGGACTTCAGAGCATCCTGACCCAACAAGGAACGACAAGCACACGGCTGCTTTTAAAATGAATTCATTAAGACTCACTATCTCACTGGTATAAAACTGTCAGCACATGAGGAGGGTGGGCAAACCCAGTGCAAAGCACTGTTGTAAACTAGACTATGTGCAGGCAAATGTTACAATGCAAGCAACAACGTGAGTGCCAATGGTGAGCTGGAAGAGGTGGGAGTTGATTCCAAGTCACATCACTGGGCTGCTTTTAGGGCAAGTTACATTGAGGACCTGTTTCAGGCTGGCAATGCAGATCACACCTGATTCCAGCCTCTACAGCCACAGCATCGTTCCATATGGCACAGTATCGCTATCCTGTTTGCCATCCTTCCTGCTGCTCTATGCCATTGTTCAGCCAAGCATCAGTTTTTCCCCTCAAACTCTCACATCCTTTTCCTGATCAGCCCATCACATAGTTGTTCCATTGGCCATGCTCTGATGGGTAAAACTTATTGCACCTGAGCCTCATCCCCCAGAAGGGCAGAATAGAAGGGGGGCTGTTTCCTTCTCCAAGGCTGGTGCACTGACAGAAAGCTCTAGCACAGAAGCACATACCCAAAGCATATTGCTTTAAAGGATCATGCTTAAATTGTACACGATTTCTGCCTGGGAATACATGACAAGATGTGGATACCCATGGAGCATGGAGGCATTACAGCCTGGGCAGCATCGGCTAGCAGTCACTATTCCAGCCACCATCAAGCAGCTCCTGCTCTCCTCCCACAGCCAACACTTCCACCAGCCATGGCCATCATCCGTGTTGGATGGCTACAGGGCTCCTGCTACTCTAATACACAGACAGCAGTTACCTGAGAGCCACACTGCTGCTCCTGCAGCTTGGTCCAGCAATGGTCCCCTCTGCTAGGGGCTGCTTCCCAGCAAGGTCTTCAGACTTGTGTCTGCATAGTCCCTATGACAGATCCGGTGGTGTTTCACCTGCTGGGAAGAAGTATGAGGAGAGACAGAGAGCTAGGCTTGTTCAGCCTTAAAGAAAGGAGGCTCAGGGGTGACTTTATCACCATGTTCAGTATTTAAAGGGTGGCTACGAAGAAGATAACTCCTTTTTACAGGGATACATGGAAAAGACAAAGGGTGATGGGTACAAGTTAATCCTGGGGAGATTCTGATTAGATACAAGAGGAAAATTTGTCCACAGTAATAGCCATTGGAATAATCTCCCAGGGAAGTGGTGGATTCCCCAGCACTGGACACGTCCAAGATTCGGCTGGGCAGGGTGCTGGGACATCTGGTCTAGGTCACGCTTTGCCTAGAAAGGTTGGACCGGATGCTCCCTGAGGTCCCTTCCAGACTGATCTCCTACGGCTCCATGATTCAAACCTCGCTGCCCTTCTCGCCTTTCCCTTCCTTCTACTGCCACCTCGTGGAAGCGGAGGGAAGGGGCGAGCACCGGGGCTCAGCACGGAGCCCGGCCCCGCGCGGCTGAGCTCCCCTCTGAGCGCTCCGATCGTCCCGCCCCCTGGGGGAGCAGCCGCAGGGCCTGGCAGAGCCCGCCCGGCATCTCCAGCCCCGCGCCGCCATAACCTGCGGGGAGGGCCTTCGAGGGGGCCATGGAGCTGCTGCGAGGGCTGGAGCAGCTCTGCTCTGGAGCCAGGCTGAGAGAGCTGGGCTGGGTCAG
>JANHGB010031387.1:0-31589 GCA_026283785.1 Coracopsis vasa
TATAAGGGTTTAAATTTAAGCGAAACTTCTGCTAGAAATACCTACTTCACTGATGTTAATTTGGATGGTGCTATTTTCTATGATAGCGATCTTAGCTACTCTCAGTTTGATGCAGTGATAGCGGACTATGCAAATCTAAGTAGCACGATCTTGTATGGTGCTCAAATGAAAAATAGAACAGCCTTCACTAATACTGATTTTAGTGAAGCATTATTTAATCATGCTACCGCTAAGAATGTAACTATGCGTGGCAACTATAATAATGCGGAAATACATAGTACCCATTTTGAGCAGGTGGATGCTTCTGGAAGCATATTTGAGAAATCTGATATTAAATTTACAAATTTCATTTCTTCTGATTTTTCTAATTCTTTCAAAATTTCTTCCTTTCTCAACCTGGCACAGTCAGATGCTTTTGGGCCTAGGGAAAAAATAAGGAATGATGTGTAGTGAAGAAGGTCCAATAATTAATTAATAATCTTATTGCTGTTTTTGTTTTACTGCAAAGAGTATCTCACATGACAACTACATGCCTGTGTAAATTTTGATACACATAATTCCTAGGACTTCTTTTCGAAAAAAGATAAAATTCGATACATCTTGAGACAAAAGATTAACTCAAAGAATAGCAAGAGTAAAAGTGAGAATTAAATCATATATAACCATTTTGTAGACACCACAGATGAAGAATTTGGTTATTTGGATTTTTATTTTCTGAGCAAAAATGCAATGAATTGATTGAGAATTCCATTCCTCAAGAAATGATGAGGACTTGTTTAAGGTCAAGGGATTATTATTTACTGAAATAAATCTAAATATTTATTCATGCAAATTCATAATTTATTAATTTATTCATCTAAATGAATATTTACTGGAAGAAGTGAGACAAATATTATGTTTTTGCATTATGAAATTAATCTCATATATCTCCTCTCTGTACAGTTGAACTGTAAGGTAGAGCAGTTTGGTTTAGCAGTTGGATCATTGATGGGCTAATGCACTGATCTTAGCAGTTTATAATTTAGATTATATTTGTTTCACAGAGAGTAGAAACTGCAAATCCTTTGCTCCTTCCACCATGCCTTCCTCCCACTTTGCGATGGCCACAGCCAAAATCCTTGTTAAGAATAATTTCTGCCTCATGCTAATTCCCCATTCATGCCCAGGAATTAATATTGGAGATTGATAGGTGGCCTATCAATCACATACTAAAGACATTATTAAAATTTAATGGTGTGGGTGATGGAGTTCCATTTCCTATGAAAGTTTCCTGGCACTGTTTATTATTATTAAAGATGCAGCTTCACTGGTGGACCTTTACAAAGATATATTAGGAATTACATGTTCTTACTTCAGTTGGGAAAATAATTTCATTAAAATACCATGTGAGACTCAAAGAAGAAATTAGGGTCCCTAAAAGCTGGGTTTGGCTTCAGTAACTTAGAAAAGTAAATTCCTTTGCCTCTCCTCCTCTTTCTTTTTTGTGTATAGATCAATACCTGTTTATGTGCTAACTGTGTTCACTAAAATATGTGATGCAGTAAGAAAATGTGTACCATTGCCTTAGAAAAGACCATTCAATTAATCAGGTTTAAAAGCTTTCTCCTTCTGCTCTAGCAGTGAATGTTAAGACACAATGGGTAGCATTCACCTGCACAAGACCTTTACACCTTATGAACCAGGGCTTCATGTTAGTAATTAGGAGCACACACCTATTCAGACTTTCCCCTTGGTTGAACCTCATCCAGAAATTGTGAGAGGTACTTCACAAGCCTGGATGTCTCAGCTTGTGACTGCAAAGGAGCATTACACACGCTATTACCCAAGGAGGGAACATTATTGGAGTATTTAACAAACAGAAGCTGATGTATTTTATTTTCCTTTAGCAAATGTTATTTAAACTAGACAATGGGGAGACTTCCCCCACACCCCAAAGGATCAGAGATGGAATTCCTTTCAGCCCTTAGCTCTCACATTTGTGTATGACTCAGATGGCTAAGGTCTCCCCTCCCTGTTTTCAGCCTCTCAGCCACGAAGAGCTAAGAAAGAGATTAAATTTGTGTTTTAAAATGAGGTCCTAGAGGGAAATCATTTAGATGCTGTAGGGAAAGCATCTTAGCCCAACGGCACCATCAGTCTCTTGTTTCCTTTTATTTTTTCTACCCCAAATATGTGCTTGGCTTTTTTTCTATCCTTTTTTTCACATATTTGTCTTTTCTGGCTACTTTTTCTTCTCTTGGTCTGGTTATCAATTTTTTTATTTTACATTGATAAATTGATTTTCCATAAATTCTCTTCCCAGCAAATATTTTTCCAGTCTTGCAATTATTTCTGTATCACTTCAGAGACATTTTCCATCTGTTCATCTTCTTTTATTTTCTTTACCATCGTATCTTTCTATGGATTTAAATTTTTTTTTTTTGTTTTTATTTTTTTGGTCCTCCTTTTCTGTCCAGTCCATTTCCCTCAGTTATTTCATTTCTTCCTCCAACCCTTTCAAAAGTTCAGTCTCCTTTTTATTCATCAGTGAAGGCAAGTATCCAACTCAGATATGCCATCCAAAAAAAAGAGTAAATTATGCAGCACTGGTATCAAAATTCATTTCCAAAACACATTGCTTGACGGAAGAAAGATTTTCACAAAAATTTCGATGTTTCATAATGAGCATTTGATTTCCACAATTTCAATTTCCAGTGGAAAGGAAAATGAAAGTTTGTTTAGTTAGAGTGCTATTGTGTGCTTCACTCCTGAACTGAGCTTTAAATATTGTGTTTATGTACTTATTTAATAAGTATAAAGATAACAGTTTGGGGGGTTTTATTGGTTTTTTTGGTTTCTGTTTCTTGGGGTTTTTTTGTTGGCTTTTCTTTTTTCTCTAGCAAGTATACTGGTTTCAGCTCTATTTTGATTTATTCAGTGGAATATGAGGGTGGAATATCTGATTGGTAGCACAGGAAGAAAAAGTGTGAGAAAAAATAGACAATAGTTAATATATTGAGACAGGATGTGAGAAATACAAAATCAAGTTATTGCAAATGAATCAAGTACTGCAAGTTCATGAAGCTAGTTATTTCACAGTCTCTTGGTGAGAAGACATTTCATACCTCTCTCTCTTTCCCTTCCACTCTTCCACGGTTGTTCAACAACAAATTTTTAATAGGTTTCAGGTCTCCTCTGCTTCCATTTTTTATCAAATAAAAAAGAGGGTTTTTTTTTTGGCCAGATGTTGCTACTTCTAACCAAAATACTGCAAATACTTCTCCTTGATGTGAAAATAAAAGGTGTTCTTTTCTTTATTTTTTAATAGATAAAAAAAAATCTAAAAGCATACATGGAAAAATGTCATGTCTGATTGGCAGCTGAGAAATCTTGTACCTTAAGAGCTGGGAGATAAACAGCCATTTGAGCCTGGAGACACAGTGTTTCTTGACCAGTATGTCCTAGTACATTAGTTATCTTTTTTTTCTGCTGTTTGAAAAATGCTACTGATAAATGTTTGCTGAGATAGACAGTCATCACAGTCATTTGGCTTCAGGGTGTATAATTTCATTTTGCTCCTTTTAGGAGCTCCAGAGAAGTTGTGGCTACCCCATCCCTGGAAACGTTCAAGGCCAGGTTGGATGGGGCTTTCAGCAATTTGATCTACTGGAAAGTGTCCCTGCCCGTGGCAGGGGATTAGAACTGGATGAGCTTTAAGGTCCTTTCCAATCCAAATCACTCTGTGATTATATGATATTTTTATCAAAATTGCATTGTTTCTTATTGCTTTTAATAGTATTTTAGACTGCTATATTGATATAATTATCAATATATATCAATATCAATTACCTTCTTTCCTCTATATAAGGCTTTTACACTGTTCTTATTCAGGGTTCACATTACTGCAATGCAGAGATGTGAAAAAGTCAGTGCGTGACAGTGGACAAGATGAGATATACAAGAGATGTCTCATTACTTGCCTACATAACCAATGTCTTCTGCAAAAGCCAAACTGAAGTGTCAAGAGAAGTAGGTCTGTGAATGGAGAACATTTCTGAAAGTCTGGCATAACCAATGAACCTAGAAACAACTTTGGGGTTTTTTCTTTCTTTCCTTTCCCTCCACCACCAAACACTTGGAGCCAACCGCACCTCTAGGAGACTTCCAAATGTGTTTTTCGGTATGATGTCCTGAAGACTTTAATGGACTTTTAATGTTTTTATATTTGAAGGTGAACTTTCCTTTGATGAACAGCCTATGCAGCCAGAGCAACTGGTGAGAACAATGAGTCATAAAAAGTCTGTTATTAAAATTTTTTGCTTTGTTCACATCCTGAATTGATTTCCTCTAATGATTTCCCTCTGACAGCTGTGGTCAAAAATAATAAAATAAGAGAATATGCCCTTCCCTGGTTATTCTAATATAGGCTTTGCTCTCTGTATGTTGACAGAGTAGCCCTTCAGAGAGACCAATATGTGAATTCAAGTAATAAAACTCAAGGAAAGATTGAGATATTAGTGGGTTTTGTTATTACTACAGTGCTTGCATTATATGAGTAACATAGAGGCTATAAGTGAGATGAGGGTTTGACATAGCACAGGGACCATTTGGGGAGGGGATGGTGTTACTCCCTCTTTGTGTAATTGCAGAATGATTTTGTTTACTATTTAAAGAATATTTAATTTTTTTTTTTTACTTGCAGTGTAATTGTGCAGAAAAACAGATTTTCAATCTGCTTTTTTTCTTCCATAAAATTACATTTGTAGAATTCTTACTGTTTTCCCTCATGTATTTCTCTTACAAACGGTAAGTTTACAATTACTACACAATTATACAACTGCATAATGTATGAAGTTATTACATCATTTACACTATTGCTATACTACTGTAATCAGAATCCTATTATGTGATGAGACAGATTACTGAACAAATAAATCAATACAAATGCCTAAAAGTTGGTAGATGGATAAGTAGACACATAGATACATAAGCAATGTAGAAAATCAATCAGAAAAACCCTAACCACAACCCAAAACAGACTTGTGGTTATATTTCATGTAATACCTAATATGTTATTGCACTTCATTATGTTGTCCTATTCAATATTTAAAAACGGATGTGCTATAACAACTGTTCAGAATAGTATTTGTGATTCAAAAATTCATCTGAAAGGGTATTATTAACCTTAATCCTTCACCATTTTTCTGTTGAAAAGCTTCAGTCATTCTCTCAAGAAGAGAAAATATGTTGGTTTGTTCAAATCAGTCCTTTCAGTGCCAAATTCTTGAAGACAACAGTTCAAAAGCTAGTTACCATAGAAAAAGTTTATGGTCCAAAACACTTATTCAATATACGTGACTCTTTCCCAAAAAAAAAATCAGGTATAAAAAACCCCATATATATAAAATTTCTTGTGTTGAAAAAAATTGTCTGATCAACTTCCAAAGGATATAAGCACATTGAACACTAAGAGTACCGTAGACACGTACATTAATTTCTGGAGGGCATGATTAATTTAGTAAAACTCACAGAAGAGCAAACCACATCATTACTAAATCCTAATATTTTTTATACACAATATATCTTTATCCCATGAAATTCAATTGACATAAGACCATAAGGTCTATATGATATTAATAAAGCTTGAACATAAGGAATATTTAGGTGTACAATATCAATTTTTGTAAATTTGCAATGTTCAGGAACAAGAATTTTTTTGGGGAAAGATTTTTTCAAACATCAGGAAAAAAATCGTTCTTAATCCAGTGAAAGAAAGAACAAAACAAAGCAACATTTTGCCATTAGACAATTATCTTATTCCCTCATCCCTTTATGCAATTTCTTACGTCTTCTTCCAAATAACGTTCTACTGGTCATTGGTGTACACAGAACATGCCACAGGGAACCCCTGATGTGACCCGTTGTGGGATTCCCACAATTACCAAATATAGCATTGCAACACAGAGTATTCTATGACTAGAAAGAGCCAAAACTCCTATTAAAGGCACTCATCTGAGATGCCTTAAGTGAGATGATATGAATGATTTTCTCTCATCCACCATTTCTACCTGGTGGTTCAGACACTGCAGCTGAGAAAGAAGGTCCCCACCCAACATAATAGACAAAGAAACAAGAGAAACACATCTTCAACATGGCGCTTGCATTCGGAACACACATACTCTTTTTCTGGTCATGCTGTAAAGGACAAAGCTATCTCTTTTCTGGAAGTAAGCTCTTGTTCATTCATACAAAAAAATCTGAACAAATAAATAGAGGAAACCAGAGAATAACCTGGTAAATGACTGAAAAAGAAATGAAAATGTTTGAGACAAAACTCTTTCTAAATTTGTAAACTCTGGACTACGTCAGGAAGTTTTAAAGTCAGGATATTTATAAAGAGTGCATGAAACAATTTTCCAAGCATAAAATGTGCATATACATGCATACTTAAAAGTAGAGGGAAAATTACTGTTATAAGAAACAAACAAAAGTTCAAAATCTCACAGGCAATTCAGATTGTAATTTTGTCAAGTAAAGTCATAGCGATATCATTTTGAGCCATGAAGACTAAGAAGTTGAAACATGGGTATGAAAAAAACTAGATCTCAAAAAGATCCAAGAAAGATTTGCAGTCTGGCAAATTTGTTGATAATGAAAACACAACAGCTGAGTTGCTTTTAAAGTCATCAATAAGTACCTGCAGATGTCAGAGGAAAAAGGAAAAGTATTTATCAAAAACCAGAGAATTCTCATGGTTTATGGTTATTAAATTATATTTCAGGTCCTGAAAGGTTGTTAGAACACCCCCCCCCAATTATAGATTTGAAGCAAGCAGACTTAGTCAGTGAAATCCTTTCTCATGAACTTTCTCAGATCGCCACTGACTAGTGAGGGAACCTGAGTGAACTCTTTAGATGTACGGTCTTAAATTTAACAAGAGATTTCTGTTTCAACATAGCAAACTAAGGGTCTGTAGTGGTTACAATATCTTTAACCTTTTCAATCCCCTCTTTCTTATGCCCAAATTTCCAAATCTTCGAGTATATGAAGAAGGGTGTTTCGGGATGAGGAGGGGAAAGGAGCTTAAAAAAAAAAAAATAACTGGAAATGAGTTTGTTATTGAGTTTCAGGTGGATTTATTTCCGCTGGCTAAGAGGTTTTTTTGAGGTAGGGAAATGTACAGCTCATTATCTGGATTAGTGTTATTACCTTATTTTTTCAATAAATGTACCATGTCATATTTAGAGCTTCTCTGTTCTTTTTATGAAATGCAATAGGTCTATCTCCCAATGCCAGCACTTCAGTAGAGCACCAGAAGCAGCACATGGGAGGGAAACACAGTGCTGTCTTCTGTTAAATTCTGCTGTTGTCTTGAGCCAGGGCTGCGACAGCTTTTGACTAACCCTTAGCTGAATCAGATGAGAATGAAATGGCAGGCACATCATTTTAAGTAAGTTACCTGCTCTGGATTTCTTTGATATATTTACTTGGGTCTCAAGAGAGATTTAAGCATTGCTGAAAAGAGCTGACTGAACTTCTCTTTGCAACAGTTATAAAGAGCTCCTAGTGCCCTAACTCTTTATCCGCTTCCGCATTTCCAAGCCCCATAAGAGCTGCCCCTCATTCAGCTGACAGATCCCTTTTCATCCTGGCTGCACTCTAACCCTACTCAAAGCTTGCAACACTAAAGTTTTGGGACAAAACACCACATTTTCCATTTTGCCCATGGGACAAATATTGCATCCTGTATCTGGACCATGCATACACTTTTTTTGAGAACTTGCACTGTTAAATTGCAAATATTAGTAATATTTTTGTGGAAGTAAGGAACTTTCAAAGAAGTGTCAGTATTTGACCATCTGTCTGGAAAAGTAAGAGATGGGAATGAAATCAGTATCTGAAGTGAGGCGGTGCTAATGAGTGTATCTCATACATGCTTCTGTTTTTTAGCTTGGTACCTGTGCTGTTTACAAGTTGTATACGTATTATAAAATTCTCTCTTACTGTCATCTCCATAAAAGCCCATTTACTGTCTGCAAGCCTTTCTGACTTAATGGCTGATAAAAGTTTTTGCCTCCTACAGAGCATGGCTATTATAAAAAAGTTTCGAATGGTTTTAGTGTTGGGAATAACACCAGAATGACAGGCTTTGAAGAGAAAATCCTCCTCAGTAACCTAGACAAAAGGTTAACAAGCAAAATTGAAAAGATACTTGCCAATATAAGGGCTTCAAATAAAGCAGCAAGTCAGAATTAAAACTTTGACTTGCTTGATAGGGAGACCAGAATCAATGTCAGGAGCTATAGAAAACTCATATCTGGAACAGACGAGGCACAGAGAAGCTCACACAGTATTACATGGAGCAGAAGACTGTATTAGCAACCGCAGCTTGTGTATTGACGCATCTTACACAGTATACGGAGAGATGTCTGCTAAGGATGACAGAATCACATTTAGATTTAGATTTAGATCTCACTAGGGATGATGGATCACATTAGGATGAACTGTAGCCTTAAAAAAGGTGAACCCCATGGCTGCGGTACAGACCTTTAGGAGATCCAGCCACTCTGGACAGATGCTGGATGCTGGGAAAGGTTAAGACTACTACATCCCAGCTGGCTTAAACATCTCCATTTAGACAATCAAGTTAATCCCTTATTGTCAAAGGAGATGGTAGATACCCAATAACGGTGATCTCAACCCCCTGTTGGATCTGAACTAGAGACTTGCCTCTCTCCGTGCCTTGCAGATGTCATAGAGTAGCTGAATTCCTAATGTAATCACCAGAGTCAGAGAGAAGAGCTAGGAGGGATTCATCTAAGCTACAAGATTCACACTATACTTAGGAAGAGCCATTTGGTACTTGGTAGTGAACTCTGTTGCTGAGCACTTTGGTCTGCTTAGGGCAAATTCACCCAAAAGACACGAATGAGAGTTTGGACTATGGCATCAAATTTGCCTGGTGTCTGCTTTTATGGGAAGGTCTAGAGTTGTAGCAGAGGTGGCCTCCTGAATTAATCTTTGTTGTAAAGAATGTATATAGTGGACCAAGAGGCTCAGACTCACGGGTAACTCTACAGTGAACTTGTCAGTCTTCCCTGCCAAGTAAATCTTTGGCAACCCTGTAATGATAAGCACAAACGGTTCTGACTGAGGTTGCATTTGTAGCCATGGGAACATCTTTGTAATGGGAGCTCCTGCTTCCATGAAATGCCAGCATAGAGCAACAGTGCTTGCCAGTGACTGGCCTGTGTATTGCAGATGATTTTCATTTCCAAGCCATTTTTCTTCCATCTCTGCCACAATATTTCTGTGGGAATTTTCTTGTTATTGATTAACTTCCTAGTACATGGATTCTTCTGGACCTGGATAAAGATTTGAAAAAGCAACCATAAATTACTCCTGGGGCTTATTTTCACTAGTTCCCTATTGCATGTGGGCGTTAAAATGGAGAGAATTTATCCCTCCCTTTTCTCAGTAATTTATCTAACCCCACTGGCTTTTATTAGGCTGATTTCTTTTTTCCTCCTTTCCCACTCAATTTTAAGTAGCTGCTCCCTCATCCCTAGCACTGGCTTGCAAATTGCATATGGAAAGAGAAAGAAGTTGTTGTTCAGTTATCTGATTTTCTGTTGGTAGATCCAGAATATTGACTTTTATTTGGGCTTTTTCTGGCCCAATAACATCAGGGAAACTAAATGACCTTTTATTTCCTCTTTTTTATTTGTTAAATTTTGCATCATTCTTTTATTTTCTACCTTTGGAGAAAACCTTTCTGATCTCAACAAACATGTAATGCAGTTATGAGTGAATAACCAGGCCATACACTAAATGTTTTCCTGGGTGTTCCCTTCTGTACCAGCCAATTTTTCCCTAGTTGCAGGAAGGCAGCCAAGATAAGGAAATATTCATCATTTCTGCACTGTATTATTTCAGTGGAAACAAAGGATCATACTGTGTGCTTGTGCCGGCATGCATATATATGTGCATTTATTGTAAGCGCTGTCTTTCTGAGTCCAGACTTCAAAATAGCTTTGAAACCTTGCCATTCTTCAGTCATTCATGTGAAAGTTACCCAGATAAGTAAGGGAGACTGTGGTTACAACTTTTGTGTTACTGCTCTTGGCTAGTAGGCCAAATCTCTAAATTTCTGCACACTGTATCTGTAACCTCATCCTGTCCCCCTCTGACACACACACGTTGTCTGCATAAATGTTTGTGTGGCCACTTATTGAACCTGACTAAGGAACTGATCCAGCTGAAAAAGAACCCAGGAAAAAAAAAATATCACAACTTATTTCTTCCGCTAAATGAGTTCCCTGTTGGGGTCACTGCCTGGTCATGAAAAATGTAGTCTAGGAAGAGCTCTGGGGGTGACTTGAAAGCAGGAGAGAGGAAAACAGGAGGGGATGTTTAAACTGTGTTTGAATAAAAAAAGCCTTACAAAACTTCACCCTGACTAGAAGTTATTCAAGTTGACCAAGTATGGGCTACAAGAGATTATGATATAGGAGATTATTATGGAAGCAACAGTATGTGTCAGCCAGCCTCTCACTATAATGCCTGCCTTTACTGGGAGTCATGTTCACAGCTTTCTGAGAGTTGTATATACTTTAACAAAGCTGTCCTCTGAAAAGAGTTGTTAAGTTCCATTGGGCTGAAAGGCAAAGCAAAAAGTTATGAAGCTATTTAACTCACAGTAACTTCCATAAATGGTATTTCCTATATACTGCATTGGAGGCAAGAGCAAAGCCAGGAAAAGAGAACCTGTTTTCCCTGCTATTTTCCAGCCGCTTGGAAGCACAAATGCTTCTTAAAATTTGGTGCACTAGGAACAACATCCACAGAGACAATGGATGGAGAGCAGAAATCAGCCAGATTTCTCCTCTGCCTCTCTGAGCTAAATTGTGCTAAAGAGCTTGCTGAAGAACCACTGAAGTGATCGGGGATACTTGGCATTTGCACCTCGAACCAGATATTGACTTGCTCAGCCTTTACCAAATGACATACCACTTTCCAAGTGAGAGAGGAATCTAAGGAGAGCTGTGGAAAACATTTGGGTTAAAATTAACATCTCACAGGAAATAAAACAGAAACAAAAAAAAGTGTTGTAATTATAAAGAAGGACAACTAGGCTGTGCTTAAATGTAAGATGAGGAGTTGGGCAGCTTTCCAATATCATTAACTGTACAGAGAGCAGAAATTAAATCCTTTTTGAATGCCCTGAACAAGTAATCAATAGTTAGCAAGCGTAACTACACTGTGGTAGTTAAAATGTCACCTTGAATGAAAAATTAAATAGCTCAATGTTTTAAGTCATGTAGGAGATGCTCCCTGCAAATTTTTGTCTCATTCACATGAAACACTCCCCTTCAAATGTCCCATCTGTCCAGAGACAAACTCTGGGGCTCTACCTGCCCAGCACCTCCCAAGCTCTTTATGCAGTTTCAGCAGTGTTACCTAAGGGAGTAAAGCTTGAAAGATCAGGACATTACCAGTGAGTAAGAAGGTCTAATCAGGAAGGAAGGCTGTGATAATGTGGTTAGTTCAACCTTTAATGGCTGGGCAGGTACAGAAGAGAAATCAATTAGATCTCTGTAAGGACTGGAACCATATGTGAAAAAATTACACATACTGCTTCCTTCCTGAACATCAGTACATAGTTCATAAACACTCTTTAATTTCTGTCCAAAATAGAAGACCTTTACACTCCTGAGATAGCAGAAAGGAAAAGGAGAGTCAGTGACCAGAAAATCTCTCATGATACATGTCATCCAAACCCAGATAAAATTTCTCTGACACCAGAACTATAATTACAATGCTCAGACATGTTCAGCATCCTCCAGCTACTCTAGGCTTATTCTTGTGATGTACATTATAATGTGTACATAGTAATGTGACTGATATATGGGGAAGGGAATCATTAAATTATTATTTCAAAGCTGTGAAGAAATTTAATATAGGGTCTATGTGACTGACTCCAGTGGAGCTATATCCCAATGCTTTTGTCATATTATCTTGTCACATTTTTGAGAAATAAATGTATGTAAGGTAATTAACCAGCACTCTTGCAGTCAGGGAGTGGAAGCATAAAGAAATGTATAGGATGGGTGGACATGTATTGATGAGCTGTAAAAAGAGAAAATGATATAGATATGTATTAGACTTCCTGGTTTTAGGAGTCTGGGGTTTATCATAGAAGATATATCCATACACATAGAGCAGACCACCTCTCTAGTGCGGTGGCTATACATTAACCAGTTTCAAGATGTACATGACATCCTTTCCATTGCAGCCTGGCAAACAGAGGAACTATGATTGGGCAGAAGCTGCTTGCATTTTGTCTATGATCAAGATATGTGATCCTATTTACTACTACTGTCTCCTTTCTAGATAGATAGACTGATTTCAGAATCAGTCTATCCAGAAGTCACTGTTTTCATCACTGTTCATTCAATCTACCTGTCTTGGTACACTCATATTCAGCATCAGGGATGAATGAACTGCACTTTCAACATATCACAGTAGGTAACACAAGAAGGTAAGGCACAAAAACTGGTTTTAGGCTGCACAAGTTGTCTGTGCATGCTGTGAACACATCCACATGATCCAGATTAGAAGACAGCTCCTTGTTAAAGTTATAACCATGTCTCTGCCTTAGTCTTAAGCCAATACATTCTTCCTCTATCTTTATGTAATACAAGAAAGTTATTAAATTTTATCTCAATAGTTCAAGGAGTTTGTAAAAAATCCTAAAGAATACAAATGGGAGGTTTTGCCTCAATACAGAAGACTGGTGGTGATGTAATATGAAGTTTGGAGAGTAGAAAAGAGAGATAATGATGCCAGAAGTAATGAGAAAGTAAAAAGTGTTCTCCTTTATTGCACGAAAGTTTGGAAAGTGGCATACCTAGATCAGGACTTGGAAGAGATGCTGTGAAATGAGAGCAAATGTTAATATTGCTGCCACTGGTTTGTGGTGAGATTGGATGCTGGTCTGTATCAAGCAAGGATGTTTCCGTAGCAACAGCTTTAGCCAGAGCTTACTGCAAAACAAGTCCTTTCAGTTCTCTGGGACAACTCATTCATGTTGTGAGAAGTGTTTTTAATGGGTAAGCAATGCCTCATACAACACTGCAGATTTAGCATCTTCCAGAAGGGAGACTGATCATTCAGGACTGGGGAATCTCCAGATTTCCATTGCCTGAGAAGTTCCCCTGATGTGTAACTGATCCTGCTTATATGGGTCTAGAGCCTTAAATTTTTTCTTGGCATTTAGGAAAATATTGGCTCTCCCAACACCATTTCTCTGCCCTGGCAAGCATCATGACATTGGACCTCAAAACCATGGGTGTGGTCTAATTTAATCAATTCCTCTTCTCTTTCCTCTGGTTGTTCCTGAACATTAATTGTATGGGGACTGGGGCAGGAGCAGTGCATGCTCTGGAAGCTGCCAAATAGAATGTATCCAGCCAAGTGAAAAATAAAAAGGTCAGGTTCAAAAGTCTAAGCAAGAGAGTTGTAGGTTTTCTGATGGGTTTGACATCTCAAATGGTTTGATGGATGATTCCTTTGTTTGTTCTGTGTCTACGCAAAAAGACTATAGAAACACAGGCGAAAAACATGATCTCCTACTCTTGGCTGATCTGTAGTTAACGTATCTGGCATTATTTATACTTTTTATTATTACTTCTACCACATCAAAAGGTAGTCCTTCCCTATGACTAGCACCCTTGACGCTATTTAGAAATGTAAAATTCATGCAACTAATAAACAACTTTCTTTCATTATTCCTGTAATAATCATCTTTCCACTGTGGGAAAAATATATGCAACATCAATTCTCCACCCAAAAGTCCACCAGGGACCCTTCAAAACAACTTACCTCTTGCTTCTTAATTTGAAGTCTATCAGGCATAGAGAAAGTACGTTCTCTGTATTTACAGTGAATCATACCATGGAGCACACTGCAGATAAAAGTGGGTGTGGTAGTTGAAGAATGGAGGGCAGGAAACAGATGCGTCTGTGGTTTTTCTGTCTAGTCAAATAGGTTAGCTCAGGGACCGTTAATGTAGGCTTGGAATAGTTCTTTAGCTTGTGTAAATTAAGGCAGTCTTGCTGAATCAATCCTGATTTACTCCAGCTGAGTATCAACCCTTTTTCTGTTTGTGAGTCCAGAGTTTGACAGTGGTGAAAAGCCAAATCTTTCTACAGCTGGTCTGTCCATCTTCAAGTAAAAGCTTAGGTTAAATCATTGCACTTACCTTTCTTCTTTATCTAAATCATATTTGGTGGTTTTCTTTTGGGAGATAAGATAGATTTAAGGAGAGAGACTAAAAATCCACACCTAAGAGTTCAGAGGCAGCTGTATTTCCTTAGCAATATTGAAAGCAGGCTGCTTGTCTAATAATCAAAATAAAGAGACAGTTTCTTTCCACAAAACATCTACATTTGAAAGTGATTGAATAATTGGTTTCATTTAAGCCACAGGATCAACATTGGAAAGAGAACATAATAACTCTCAGTTCTGACGTCCCTGAATTGACTCTCCAGCTCCTCTTTGGGCAAACTTTCAGATTGAACTTCTGCATGTTCAGTGCATCAGTGGTAAGGACACTAAGAAGCACCTGATGAAGAAACACAGGCCTAAGAAGGAAGATCCAAACTAAACAGAAGTGGGAACAGAGCAGCCAGTTCTGCACAACATTGTACAACTTTAATATTTTTAAGAAAATTTTCCACTTCTTCAGTTAAAGGTCGCATCTGGCAAACATTGTAAGAGTGCTAACAATTAGAAAAATGAAATATCTTTGCCTTCAATTTTAGTTGACAAAATAAATAAAAGAATTCCATTGATCCTTTTAGCAGACTATTGTATTATTCTTTAGGATCTAGTGAATTTCCAGCCTATTCTAATCTTATCAAATTAAGGGACACTAAACTTGAACGACAAATCATGAGATCTCTCCTCACTCTGAATCCAAAACACTCTCACAAATACCTCTGAGTCTCACGAGAATTGTTTTTTATCCTCTAGTGACTCAACAGGATCCTTATAAAAACTGATGGCCACATTTTAGATGACCTACTGTGGTGTTTTATATGGTGGACACCAGCACTGGGACCTCTAAGATGAAGTCTTTGTGTGGCCTTTATTCCCCTTCACTGACTGTGTTATCATACAAGGCCTTGTAACATGGGACAGTAGGAGATCTGAATTACTTTATACACTCTTGAACTGTGGTGTTGTCTTAGGTGTCATAGTAGGTGGTCTGAAAAGTCCTTTTTTATTGTTGACTTAAGAGAAATAAGAGACGCTTTCTTAGGTTGTTCTTGTCTGTGCTCCATTATTTAGGCAGATTTTTTCCAGAGCATCTTAAGTCTTCCCCAGGATTAGTGAATTGCTATGGTGCTCTGCTAAAAGGACTGTTTTCTGCCACAGTACACCTCACAGAAGAAAGAAATATTTGTCAAAATGTTAATATAATCATTATATTAGCCTCTACATTTTCGTTCTTCAGCTCTACTGAATCTACGAAATGCCTATAAAACTTTGAAAATGCTTAGATATCTGGTTCTCTGAAATTCTTCTTGCATCATGTTGGCTAGTGTAGCCTCTGACCACTTAAGCTAAAGTTTTGCATTAACTCATTTCTTCTTGTAATACATTTTGGCATAGGGATTACTATTTTGCTCTTTTCTGTAGGTTTAAATGACACTGATTTAAAGAAGACTCATCATGTTCCACTATGTCCCAGTCTTTGCAAAATTAGGGCTCTGAGTATTTCTGCTATGTAGGTTTTTATTTTCTTCCCACTTGCCTCAGTTGTACAATATTAGTGAGATACTTTTGCTAAACACTTTGATGACAACAGCCAATACTAAAACTGTCTTTACTCAAGCACACAACAGGAGAGGAATTCACATCACAGATTTCATTGTCTTGTAAGCTGGGTGTTTCACTTCCCGTTATGGTCAATGAAGATGTGGTCAACAGAGTACCAGTTTGCTGTAGAAATGTGCAGAGTTTTAATTGCATCTGAAAGAGATATGTTCCAATTGCATGAGTAGGGTTGATTTTTTGATGAAAAAATTTCAAATCTGGTGGCATATTCTACTCTCTGAAATACTTTGCAGAATTCACTTAAAATATGCTGGTTTTCCATCAACTTTCTTATTTGTAATTCTTCCACATAAGGGGTTAGAACACCGAGAATCAGATTTGTGACACATAAATTTTGCAGAGCTTGTAGAAATTGCACTTATTTTAAAAAGAATTTTACAAAGTTTTCTTTAAAATATCACATGGTATTTCTTTTTATTCTCACAGATTTTAACAGAAAAATCAACTCTGAAGTAATGAGGAAATTTTGGATTCTTCAAAATGTCTTTTGGGAAATTAGTATCTTGCTTTGACTCAACAAGAATAAATTTTGTATATTTTTACTAATATATTTTCTTTACTTTTATTGGTTTACTTATGTAGAAAAATCCAGAGATATATAAAATAAAACTAACTCCCCCTCCCCAAAACCAAAACAAACACAGACCATTTTCTTCCTATTTGTAAAAGTGAAAAGGTTTCCATATTGAAAAAAAAAAAAAGGATAAATAAATAAAGCTGTAATACACCTTATAGTTTGAAACATTCCTTGAATTATTTGTACAGTAAAGCAAGTTGAATAAAAGAAAAATGAATAAAATCTATTCCTTCTTGAGTCTTTTCAGTTACTACCTAAAAGTTCACAGAAAATTTCTTGTAGCATGTGCCCAGCTAAACTTGCCTGTGGCCTGCAGGTACAGTGTCAGTACTGTAATTCTTCCTCCCCTCCCGCCTTTCATTTCTATTTGGAATGTTTCCCAGAACATTTTAACTCTTTTCCTTGATCCTGCAGCAGCGCTGTGATTTTTTGCAGCCAACAAAAGTTGAAGACAGGACATGGAATATCATTAGAGGATACTGAACTTGAGAAGCAAAACTTCTAATACTGTAACATGTCAAGATTTCCCTTGAGGATCTAGCAGGTTTTCCATGCCTTATCTAAAGAAGCAGTAGGTTGAGCTTTGTATACAAGGTACAGCCACCGATGAGTAGTAATCTTTAGAAAGTCTGCAGGTCTCCAATCCGGGTGACATTCAACAGCTCTTATACAAGCTAAGTAAGTAGTGCTCACAACAGAAATGGAAATGGACAGGTCCCTTTAACCTTCTTCTCTCTCTAGAATTTTGTAAAACCATCTGAGCTACCTATGAAAGAATAACTAATGCCTGTGTCTGGGGTGACCTCTATTCCCATACACAATCTTCAACCACAACTGAATCTGTCCTTCTTCCACCCAATTTGTTGGTAGCTTCAGAGTAGCCAACCTGCAGCCTCACTTGGCCCGTCTGGATACATTCCCTAACACACTGCTTCGCTGCCCACCTTTTCCTCTCCATCTTATGTCAAAATTCAGTTTTATTTACTCTTCTGAGTTTTACTGAAAACTTCTTCTTTATTGAAAACCACTAGCTGTCTAATTTCCAGTCCATCAATGCATGCTTAGTTTGTGCCCTTTTGTTCTCACACAATGAATATCCATTTGCACAGGTAGCCCTCCTCTATTTTCAGAGATTATTCCCCAGCTGTATCACTAGAGAACAAATATCTCTTTCCATATTTTGTTGGGGAGTGATAAAAAGCCAAGTTGCCTGATTTACTTATATGACAGACATACCATTCCTTAGTTTATCCTACTAATCCTTCAGAACATCTTTCCCACCAAGTGACAGCAAAACAGCTAACACACAGCCGAAACTGTATACAGTATTTCTGATGGCACCGCACCAGTCTCTGAAAACAGCAATAAAAGAAGATTTCACACAACCAAGAAAAGGAATAAATTAAATTTGTCAAGAAACCCAGGAAATACTGAGGTGTTTTAATTGATAATAATGTAAGAAGTAGATAATGTAATGTCAAATGCCAGCACTTCTATGATTCACTGTACTTTACTCCCTTACTGTATTATGTTGGTGGAAAATAGACGGCTAGAACAAGACAGCTGCATACAAGGATTTGTAAGTAACAAAATATTTTTCAATAGAGATAATATCCTTCATTAAATCAATTAATCATTAGAGTTATCTGAGCTGAAATATTCTGAGGAAATTCAGTATATTCATATTTAGAATAAAACGGAGATAAAAACCTCTTGGTTTTCCATTTGACAAGAATAAGACATGAAAATATTTTCCATTTCCTTCTATAAATCATCACAGGGGTCTCAAAATGTCTTTAATTAATAGAAAATCCTTATCTATTTTGAAACAATGGTAATGTTGCTTTAATTGTAAATTGTAAGGTTATTTTTGATTAAAATGGATTTTAAAAACTATTTTTTGAGCTGGAAATATGAAACTTTCTATTTTAGCAACATTGGAATGAGACATTTATGCAGTTCAATTTTCATTTTTCAATTTTCATTTATTGAAACAGAAATCACTGAGATTTTAATATAGAGAAAATTTGGCCTAGTGATTTTATTTCCATATTTTCCAGGGCAGAATAGGCTGTTCTGTAAACCTCTGGGTAGATAACATTTATTACAGAAGATCTAATGAGAAGAACTGCCTTACAGCATGCTTGAACAGTACCTGGCACAATGAGTGAATGCTTTATTATCATCAATTTTGGGAAAAAATACCCAGTTGAAGGTGTGGTAATAGGAATTGACTTCACATTCATCCACAAATAAAAAGATTGAGTGTAAAGCCAGAGAGGAAAGTCTTCCTCATCCTTTATTTTGGGCACAGGCAGTATTGTTAGTTCAGTGTTTGACTTGCTTGTCACTGAGCATAAGGAGGTTGAGATGGGCTGGTACTGCAAGCAGGGAGATCAGCGTTTGCTCCAGAATTTCAGGGGCATAAAGGAAGAAGCTTTTTCTGGACATCATGCCTCAGACATGACTTGGAGGACAGTTTTGGAATCACAGATGACATTCTTCTGCCAAGTGTTAATGTCTGGGCTTCTTTGTTGACAATATGTAGTTGGAATCTGGTGGTCCTTTCCATCCCCTTCCAAGATTTTTCCACCCCAATGGTCACATTGAACTTTGCTACTGAACTTGAATAGTATTCCTGGCTCATATTAAAGTAACAGTGACTTGAACTGGGGAGGCTGGACAGGGCCTTGGGATACACAGTCTATGATTCTATAATGCCTAAATCTTAATCTACCCTCTTTCAGTTTAAAAACATTCCCTCCTTGTCCTATCACTCCATGCATTTGTAAAAAGTCCCTCTCCAGCTTTCTTGTAGGTCTCCTTAAGGTATCGGAAGACTGTTACAGGGTGTCCCCGGAGCCTTCTCTGCTTCTGGCTGAACAACCCCAACTCTCTCAGCCCGTCTCCATTGGAGGGGTGCTCCAGCCTTCCATGAACATCTTCATTGTCTCCTCTGAATTATGGATTCCCTAGTAATCCCAACTGCTGGCCTACCACCTTATTTATCATTCCTTTAATAGTACTTTTAATACTATGGGCCTCTAGACTTCCACAAAACGATACCACAAAGGTTCATCCCACTCTTTTTTTCCAGAGCTTTGAAGAAAAAAAAATTATAAAAAGGAACAAACAAAAAGAAAAAACATACACTACAACCACAACTAGAAACATACCTTTTCAATCTCCTGCTGTTTTAATTCATAGCATTACCCACTTCCATTTTCTCTGAATTTAATTTAGCACAATGGCAGAGAAGGAGATAGCAGCACAAGTAGGAAATTATGGGGAAAATAAGAGTCTGAGGAAGTATTGAATACGCCAGTTCAATGTGTGTCTGTTCCTATAGCGAACTCCAGAACTGCCCTTAACAGAATCCACACTTGAAAGCACTCAAAAATGCACTGAAAGATCTAAGGTCTTTGTACTTATTCTCACCCCTCCTCTTTACCCTATTATATGCCTATACTATAGTGCTGGACATATTCACAGTGATTTGGATAGTGTTAGAAAAACAGATTATATTTTCAATATTATTGTTTTGGACAGGCAGGTTTATTATTATTATTATTATTATTTAAAAAAAATGCTCTCAGAGAACAAATGTGTTATTTCATTCTAGTATAATTCTGGAAAAAAATTAGACTAAAAAAAAAAAGAAAAATTAAAATAACCCCATTAACCATAAGCCTGTCTCTGCCTTATAGATAGCTTAACTTTTCCACACTAGAATTTCTTCACAAATAGGAAAAATGCTTCTGATATCCTTCTACTAAACCCCTTAGTGCCCATGCAGGGATAATGGGCATTACCCTTTGTGCTTCAAGCTGACTTCTAAGACAACCTACCTGAGTGTTTTTCAAAGACCTGTGCAATTTTTGGGTAACAGAGAGGCTCTAACAGCATGTAGTCAAGTACAAATGGCAAAACATTTGTACTCCCATATGTATTACACTCTTTTTGCAGGTCACATTGCTAGAAAAATAATTCAGGAGGTGAGGACTGCTTAGCCCAGCAAGGTCAGCAACATCCCTGCCTTGAAGATGGTTATTTACAGAAGAACACACGGGTGAACGTATGGAAAGAATTGAACTTCATGCGATGGGAAATGGTTGCATTGACTAAATAAAACAATTCCCATCCTATGACACAGTGATTAATATGTATTAAGGAACTTCAAGAAAGTGGAAAATTCACTCAATAACATTTACATGCACGCAAGGGTAAAGAGGAAACAGGGAGGGAACTCCCTGAAAGCAGACACATCATATCACTGCAGACTTGAACAGGGGAAATACTGACTTGTCAAAGAAGCAAGAGAGCTGGGCAAATATGGAAAAATCAAGAGTATCAGTTTCTGTCCTTAGTTACACTAATGTAAATCCAAAGTCATGCCAGTAGAGACACTGGAGTTACTCTAGTGCACAGCTGATGTAAGTGAGGTAAAAGGTAGAATTGCTTCTTGCTCCATGGACTGAATGTGGGGGAGATTCAACAGGTGGGCTTCAATCTTTTTAGTTTAGACACCTTCTGTGGTCTAGGGCATATCATGTTTCCTCTGGGCCAAATCATCCTATCTATTGAATGGATATAGCCATATTTCACTGTCTGTCTCAAGAGACTGTAGGCTTTCAGGGGCATAAATTTCTTCTTATGCAAATGGGCATCTCTGAGCACAGTGAAACCTTAATTTTATACTGGGGCTCTGGACTTCATTGCAGGAGAAAATCAGCTTGCATTCCTAAAGCTAAGTTACAGATCTGAGAGATTCACCCATGATTACCTGTGGGAATGGCAGGCCGCTTCTGACCTTATGTGAAGTAGATAAAGAGTAATTGTATTCAGTTGTGTAATTTCTGATTCACATCTGTACAAGTCAGTGATATCTATCATTCATTTCTTGCTTTGTGGCTGACAAGACTGTACCAGTCTAATTAGACAATGCCAATAAACCCTTTAATATTTCATTCTCAAGTAAACAAAGGAAATACTGTGTTCCTTTATTCCTTTACCCTTAAAGGACATGCTCTGTTTCATCAATGAACTTGGGCACTACCATTTCCAGCCTTTGTCTGAGGCACCTTTGCTGTTGGCATTTGGGTAGATGCCTTTCAAAATGTGAATTTGTGTGACTACCTGAGAGCATGCAAGAGGCTTGATCCAAACCAGACTTGACTAGACCATCCTCCTCTCTTTCCAGAAAGACTTGTTTTGTTTCCTTCTACCTTTTTATGGTGAGAATATACAGCAATTTGCCTGGTTTATCTTTGTGACATCCCATGCAGATGAAAGAATTATGGCTTTTCCATGAAACCTATTAACTGCTGTCAGACTACCTAGGAAATGTTGTAAGAGACTCTTTTTATGAGAATTTTCAAAACTTAAATTCTGTTGCTATAGATAGCACAAGACAGAAAACAGTGGTAGCAACTCCCCTTTTAGGTTTACCTGTTCTTTAAAAACAAAAGTGCATCACTAGTCTAAGTGACATCTTGGCAAGCAATTTATTTTATGATCTTGAGAAGCTAACACATAATGCAGCAAAAGTAGCAGGCTAGAGCAATGGAGATTAAACAAGACCAGTTGGAAGTCTTATCAACTGCTGCCTGCAGAGATCACCGAAAGGAAGCTCTAGAGAATAGCCAAACAATTTAATGTTATGAATGGCAAACTTTTTTTTTGTCCTTTCAAACTGCTACTTAAAAAAAAAAATAAAGTTTACAAAAATCCTTGTAAGTCAGAATAGGTTATGGGGAGATGGTGTAGTTCAATATCATTCTGTGACTTGGAAGTGGTCAGTGTCTATCTGTCAGAGTCTGCATCAGAGAAACTGGCAGAGCTATTATGTTTGTGGAAATGATCAAAAGAAGGAAACAGTGAAGACATTAGGTAGCAATAGCTTTCCCTTCAATGCAAAGAATTTTCAATTTTTCATCACAGTTCAGCATTTTCTAAAACAGACTAAGGAGTTTGAACATAAAGAAAACCTGAAAGGAATAAGATGGAAGAGAAAACGCGTGTTTTTTTCATTTTTTTTCAGTTATCTACTCAGACTTTCATGGAAGTCCAAACACTGAGCTGGTAATAAAGGGCCAGGGAAAGCCTCAGTACCTGCTCTGAAGACAACTTTCCAGTACAGAATGAAAGATGGGGCTTTGCACTGAATCTTCAGTAACATTGTTTCAGCAGAGAGTGATTCTAATATACTTCCATCATCAAATCCCCAAGAACAAGAATTGAATGGATACCTTGAGGACTTGATGTCTAGCCTAGCTGGGATAAACACAAAGCTTTCAGTATCATAGAGTTTACATCTCTCATACTAACACTGAGTCTAACTCCTTGAATTCCTCTGCAGTCTGAAATCATAAATCCTCCCTGAACAAATGAGCTAGGACTTGAGTAACCTCTGCCTTCAATTCATGGGAAAAAAAAAAAAAGAAGTGTTTTTCTTACTTCATTGTCCCTGCTAACATTAACAAACTGTTTGTATCTTTTAGTAAAAGTTTTACATAATATATTAAAGGTCAGAGTTTGTGGGTAGATGTCTTTTGTATAAAATATTACTTTGTGTTGGCAGTACTGTCATGAAATAAGTTGGCTTTTTGTAACGTCACTAACAAGCAGGAAGGATATTAGGGCTGGATTCTGCTTCAGATTAAAAGAAAAACAATCATCTCCACGCAGTTTATGTAAAAGCTTGTGACTTTCATTTAACTTGGGTTAGCTGATTGACAAATTCACCTTTTAGCTGCTCTGCAAATGTGTTTTTTTTCCAGGACAGAAACACTTATAATTTATTTTAGGCTCAGAAAAGTTGTAAGACAAGACTTTCTCATGCCAACAGAATTTTGCTGTTCATACACACCTACTGAAGGATCCAACATTATTCAAGAGCTAAATGATTATTCTTTTCCTTGAGCTTTTACACTCCTTGCTCCTACCTATCGATTCGTTCAGGTCCAATGATGGGTTTTAGAAGCATTGCATGTGGAGCTTTATAGAAGTTGTGCCTTCCCTTACACTTAAAAAGGGCAAATAATAGAAGATCATTGTTTATGAAAATAGCAAGTGATGAGCTAGAGTGAAATCTCAACAAGAACAATCCTTTGATGGTTAGAAACAAAGGCAGTGTCAGATGAGTACCCAAGATATTTATTGAAGAGGTCCTGCTAAAGTGACAAAGTAGAAGATGAGGTATCCTACCTAATAAGTAGGAAATATCAGTTGTATTTGAATAATTTGGGGATAAATTTTAAAGTGTGAATTTGCTAACCCTAAAAGTGGTTCTGTTTAGGGGGACTGGAACCTGCAAAATATAATACAAAGTGTAGTACTTTAGCAAGACAAATAATGCACACACATAAACACAAATTAAAAAACAGAATACAGGTCTTCTAGAAACCTGAGTACTTAATTTGCTTTTCCTCTAACCTAAAAACCCAAGCCACCATTCCTTACCACACAATCACAATGTTGTGGAATTTTTGAGGTTGGCAGAGAGCTCTGGGGTTCATCTAGCCCAAGCTCCTGCTCAAAGCAGGGTCAGTTACCACAGGTTGGCCACATCAAGCTGGGTTTTGATATCTTCAAGGGTGGAGACTCAACAACCTCTCTGAACAGCCTAGTCCAATGTTCAAGCACTTTCTCAGTGGACCAAAAAAAAAAGTTAAAAAAATGTTGAGGTCAGATGGACTTTTGTGTTTTAGTTTCTGCCTATTGACTCTTGCCCTGTCACTGGGTATCACTGAGAAAAAACTGACTCCACCTTTATTTCTTTACACTACCCCATCATGTATTTATACACATTGATAATGTCCCTCTGAACCTTCTCTTCTCAAGACTGAGCATTTCCAACTCTTTCAGACTCCATTCATACAACAGATGTTCCAGTCCCTTCATTATTTTTGTGGCCCTTTGCTGGGCCACAGGGGCAGTATGTCCATGTCTTTTCTTTCATACCCAGACGTGAAAGCTCTCCAGATGTGTCCTCACCAGTGCCATTGTTATCAGTTCTGGGATCTAAGTATGCCTTAATGGCTAGACTACTAGAACCACGTACATCAATTTTCAAAGAGAGTTGCTAAATCTAGCCGAAGAAGCACAAGCACAAATTAAAATAGGCAGAAGAAGACAAAATAAGGTCATCTACTCCAACCTCCCGCTCTGGGAAAGAAACCACTCTACTTACACAATTCCTGACATATGATTTTTCCAAAACGCTCTGATGAAGGAATTCCCACAGCCTTTCCCGGCGACCAATTACAGCACTTCACTGTCTTTACTGTTTCTCGTAATGTTTTATTTGAATCTTCCTTCCTGGAAGCTGGGACAACACAAGCACTGTCTGCCAACCCTATTTCAACTTCAGAAAAACTTGTCTGTGATATTAATGAGATTTGCAGGAAGAATTCAGGCCTTAGAGCAAGCAGTTTGCTGTGTGTTGCATGCTACACCACACTGCAAGAACATTTCTGTGGGTACATTAATATATTTGGAAATAACTAAACGGAACAAATATCTGCATGTCTCACTGTATACTTACATATCTAACACTATTCTCCTAAACAAAAGCAGACAATTAACTGACAAAACTGACATGGATTTTTCAAGAACAGACTGTTAGGTAATTCTTGATTTCCTGTGGACCTTTAAAGAAGAGTATTTCAGTCACTAAGTCTTCCTCTGAACTTCCCAACACTGTGTTTGACAAGCTCCTCTTTGGAAAAGTCTTTACATGACATCAGAAGATGATTCATTCTCACTGGCTGTTGATGAGTAGATTGGAGGCACACCAAATTGGATTAATCTAATTAAATATATCTGTATTTTTAAGGGTGCAAATCAGCTGTCTTGAGTGGGCTTCTCATGCCACTTGAAATTTCCTTAAGATGTCTTGGGTCAGCAGATACAGGACAGTATCACCCTTCAGATAGCCTGTGCCTCTTTGGAACAGAGGGCAGAGGCTTTGGGGGATACCCTCATGCACATCAGATGTACATGTTTAAGTGGTGGATTGTGTCAGAAGTTGCTGGTTTGTGAGGATTTCAGGATGCAGGGGCTGCGTCCTGCTACAGTCTGATAGGGGGAGTCAGCCTCTGCATTTCATTGTGCCCTAGCTCACACAGTGAGCAGGCTGTCATAGAGCATACGTTCCCAATCCTCACCAAGGATTTATTTAATGTGATGAGCTTTAGGTCAAACATCATAGCAAATGACATCCCATATATCCATTTGAGGAAATGCGGGATTTCTCTATAGTTAATGCAAAGGTGTCAATATTATATGATAAAGAACTGCAAATGCACTGACTCCTTTTGTCACATTCCTGCTCTTTTAGTGTTTTAGAGGACACCGAGTACACAGGACTTTTCAGTGCTGGTGTCTTTTGGATGAAAAATCATAATTCTGGGAGTGGATCATATAAGACAAGCAGAAAACACTCCTGAGTGTCTTTGCATTGCCAAATAACAATATCAATATCTCCTCAACTGTCTTTCAACATGGAAAAGTTGTGTTTAATTGGATTCAGGAGGACTGGCTGGAGGAAGTTCAGATGGGATTTATCCCAGCTAATTATACTCTCTCTGTCTTTTTGGTAAGCTTAAAAGGTCAGTTAAACCTCAAAGTAGATTGTAGTCAGGGCCGTTCCCTCTAGCATTTCAATTTTTAATTCCTCCATTTGAACACAATTTAGAGTATCTTTACAAATACACAGTGCAGTGAGGCAATCAGAGAATTCCTCTGTCCACCAAAATTTATATACTATGTAGATAAAATAATTGGTATTTAGGAAAATGAGGATTGTTATCCCCATTTTGTAGGGAACAGAGAGAGATAAGAGGTAAATGGTATGATTTTCAGAATTGTAAGAGAGTCTGTAATAGAGTGAGAAGATCCATCAAGAACTCTTAAAGCTTTGGAAGACATGGCAACTACATGTCCCTCCTCCACAGTCAAATTTCACTTTTTTTATTGAAATTAGTATGTTTCCAACATGCAGCTGATTTCAAGTACCCTGAGGGTTTAAGTCTGACCAGATCATGTTGCAAAAAAAAAGGCTTCACAGAGGGTTGTGTTTTTAATCATCATTACGTCTTGTGCTTCTCTCATCTTTCTGCACCAACTCTAATCTGTGCTGCTGCATCTGCAGATAAGAGTCAGCAGAACCTCTGGTTTTGAAGGATCGTCTGAGGGATGAATTCTTTACTTTGAAATCTTGGAAAGTAGCCTCCTGTGTGTGTCATTAAGCTGTAGGCAAAAGCAGATGCAAGGGTTAGATTATCTGTCAGTGACAGCCTAAATTAAATGCAGTAATGGTCTGGGGGGGGTGGGACAGACGACTGACTGCTGTGCAGTTGAATCTGAATGAGAAATGATTGTGGTAGAACAGGCATTTTCCTGTGAAAGAAAGTCTTGGAGTTTCACTTCCCTACAAAGGAAAAAAATACTTATATTATGTTCACAACTCTTTCCAAATATTATCCTTACCGCTGGACTGGTACTTTATTACTTGGCACATGGGAAGAAGTGTTGTCTCTGGATTTCTTCAGAAGTTCACAGAACCTGATATTTCTCTGAAGCCTCCCTTCCTATCACCAATCAGTTTAGACCTACTTATCCCATAAACTTTTCAAAATGAGAATAATAATTCCAGCCAATGTCTTTCAGCAGTCAAACACCAGGACAAATGCTGAAGAATAAAACGAACCAACAAAATGAGCAAAGTTACTGAAGATATTTGCCACCCACTAATTTCAACCTGAGGAAGCATCCCTCCTGATAACTCACCTGACACTATATCCTCGACCTTTCCATAGGTGCTACTGGATAATCTAGGCAGCTTGTAGTTGCTGGTTCATTTCACTGTTAATTATGTAGTATGTATGATTTCTAGGAATAGGCATTGTGGATAAGTATTGTTTGTTTTGGCTCTGTTTCTATAGGGATAAAATAAGTATTGTGGTTAATTTCCATTCTGTTGCCATGGTTATTAATAATAATGAGGTGATTATTACTGCACTATAAACCTTACAGCAATTCCAACACTCCCATAAAAGAGAGAGATGGAGAAAGAGCAAAGGGGAAAAAAAAACCAACCAACAACGAAAAAGCTGGATCAGATCCTCAGTCTGGGCAAATCAGCACTCACACGTTGCCTTTGATGAGAGGCAATGAAATAGAAGATGTGTTCATGGAGAGTCTGGACCTGTAGACAGAGCAATATTAATAAAACAAGTGATAGATGAGAACCCCTCACTGACTTCAGCAAAGCTGTGCTGGTTTGTACCCCCTGAGATTTATCAGGACAGATTTGCCAGCACAAAGGTCCCACCTGGTTCACATGGCCAACGGAAGAATGCCGTGATGGGCTCAGTATTTTCTGGACCAGACTCTATCATCTTATTAATTTCACTGTAAAAATTGGTGGTGTTTTGTGTGGAGGTGATGAGTACAGGGTAATAAAAATATAATTAAATGAAAAAGCAATAGCTCTTACTCCTGGATGACTAATAAGCAAGCCCACATTCCTGATACCTGCTCAGCTGGCTCTATCTCATTGCACTAAGTGATTTGTATTCCTTCTGGAGAGATTGCCATGGTGTTGGAACAATAAGTAACATTACTGTAATCAGATTGTCCCCATGGGTGAGATCACATTTTTCAGGGATTCTGCACTCCTAGCTGGGATGTTTTGCAGAATTCCATCTTGCTGTGTCCTGGTGTAGGTGCAGAAAGCTCACAGTTGGCAAATCACAGCCACTGGGCAGACTTCTTGTTGTTATTTTACGGCTAAATGGGATTCAACATCAGCTTTTTCACACAAGTCATGGAATGACAGAAACAGGATGAGAAACTGACTGTTCACATTGTTTCTTCCCAAAGCCACAACCTGTGCTTTGAGACTATTCGTTTTTGGTGTTTCCTTTTCCAAACCAGGGGAAATTATTTTGCATATTTGTTTCTTCCTTCTCATGTGTCTTATTTCTGTTTGCAAGTGCAGAGACCACCTCTGCCATCCTATAGTTTGCCTTTTAGGTGTCCATGATGCCAGCTTTTTACAAAACAAGAATCAGAGTGTAGCTGCTTCCCAGCTTTGCTTGTCTCCTGAGGTTCTTCAAAGCCAAAAGGACAGCAGGTCAGATGCTAACACTGGCTGTCAAATGCTCAGATAGAGCCAAGGTAAAAAATACCCAAAATATGGCTATGCAGAGGCTTAAAAGTGAGATGGGGCCAACAAGTGCTTTCCATTTCAAGTAGGCCTCTTGGTCTTTACCTCCAGATCACGCGATGATGGCCCAGCGCTGACAGGGAGAAACATCAGGAGAATGCATGGCAGACTAGGCACAAGTCACTTGTCATTTGCAGACAAATTTCACAGTAAGCACCCACCACACTTTGCTGTGAGACTGCTCAAGCTCTAAAAAATGATTCTAGAAGACAAGTGTGTGAGAGTGACCAGGAAGGGCAGAATGTGAAGTGTTGGTCCCCACTGCCCTGAACATAACGGTGGTTCTGTAATCACCAGACCAAGTGATGCTCTTTAGTGTAGGTGGCTGCAATAGAGGGATAGGTGCCTGTCATCAGTACATGATGCTTGTGTGTGGGGAAAGGTGGGGACTGCACCCAGGGATTCTTGGAGGCCCTGAAGCCCACAGCAAAAGCTTCCACCTTCCTATCTCTGCGTGTTTCTGTATTCAGATGGTGAGGATAGGGTATGAATAGCAGCAAAGTGAAGGAGTACCTATATCAAATACTAGAAGAAGAGGGTTACCTCCAGCAGTACCTTAAGTTCATCAGTGCTGCTAGTGATACCACAAGACCCTGAAGATCTCTTTTTTTTTTGGGGGGGGGAGGGTGCTACAGGTGTAGCTGCCTCACACTCCAGTGTAACCTCTCACTTGCCTTCTGCTTCACCATGATACTCTGTGGCGCTTGCCCACACACAGCTTGGATCCACAGCATCATATGAAGACAAGGAATCCTGTTCAGAGGTACAGCTAAAGCTGTGCCATCATCTTTCTTCATCATCAAAACACAGTGTTGAAAACTCCCAAACAAATATAAGGCATATTAAAGACTCACTTGCTTTTGTTACAGGAGTGTGGTAAAATGGGAGAGGTGCTATATCACTGTGTAACGCAAATGTAAGATCTAACCACATGTAACAAGGGCAGACTCATGCCTGAGTCCTCTCCACCCCTAGACCCAAAATGCATATTTGGCAGTTCCTGGGGGGACTCAACACTTGTCAGGATGGCTTTGGAACTTAACAGAGTCTAGATATATAGATCAGGAGAAGAAACCACAAAGGACTATGCTGCAGTGAAATCTTCAGGAACAGCAAATAAAATGCATGGGTATTTAGTTTATGTAGTTCCTGCCTGCTCACAAGTGCATACCACCATTACTACACACCCACAAACAATCACATGTGAGCAAGAAAACATGTATTGCAGGCATGCACACTTACACAATCTGCCTTTGCTTATAAACAACCCCAGTTCATCGTGAGCACATGGAAATGGGAGAGACTTGCAGCATGAAATGGAAGGAAAAAAAGCAATTTCCAGATTTTCAGAGCAATTCTTTCTAAGCAATGCAGCATGATCCTTCCTCTCATCTGGATGGAGGAGGGAAAGGGATGCAGAGAAAAAGAAAAGGGGGAGGGGAAGGACACAAGTTCGTGGTTAGATGGGAGCTCCCACCCATTTCCTTTCCTTGCCCTTCCCAGGCATGTCAGAGCTGGGAGCCAAGACAAATCAAACTCTCGGGAGCTTGCAGGGAGACGGCACCACTGACCGAGAGCGTAATTGCAGCCCCTGGAAGAGCACGAGGGAGGGGGAATGAGGCTGGAAAAAAATTAAGGGGGCAGTGCCCTCTGCTGCCAGAGTAAAGCTGTCGATTTGGAGGATTTCAAGGAGAGAAAAGAGCAGGATACAAAGACAAGAGGCCTCCAGGAGTTTGCGAATAAACAGTCAGAGCACATGGCAAGGGGAGGGAAGTTAACAGAGGTTCATCTGAGGTCAGCAAGGTTCATCTGAGGTCTCTCCCTCCTACTCGGCTTACCAGAAAGTGAAATGGATATGGTTATGCCTCACATAGGCATTAGTCTGGTTTCATTAGCTTGGACAAGCTGAGGTCCTTGGAGGAGAATTGGAAAGAGCTGCTGTTGCTAAGGAAAACTGACTGTGGAGCAGCAAAACTGTGGTAGGTACATCTGGGGCTTAGGGTCCCTGCTGTGATGGATCACAGCAAGGTCCAAACAGTGCAACCAGAGAAGAACAAGTTCTCATCTTCACTTCATAGGATGGGGGCAGTGGCGCCATAAGACTAAGGTCAGGGTTCATGTCACCTAACTTTAGCCCTCTCAGTGCTGATCCTCCAGCTTGTTCTTTGAAAAGCAGAGCCTGAATGCACCGTCTCTAGACCAGGATGAAATGATGCCCAGAGGAGACCACGGGTGTCAGATGCCCCCCTTCTCCTATTCCAAGCATCCTTTTCGGTGCCACCAGCCTGCAATCCCACCTCCCCTCTCTCAGTATGTGGCTTCTCACTTTACAGTATGAGCCCACTTACTGGAGTTGCAATATTGCTGGGAGCATTATCCTCAGCTGCTGCAGTATTGAGCAAGGTGTACTTCATAGAATCATAGAACTGATTGGGTTAAAAGGGACCTTAAAGCTCATGTAGTTCGAACGCCCCTGCTATGGGCAGGGACACCTTGCACTAGACCTGGTTGCTCAAAGCCTCATCTACACTGGTCTTGACCCCTAAGGGAGCAAAGGGACAATTTGCGTTATCAAGATAACATAATACAGTGTCAGCAGCTGCTCACTGGAATGTAACTTTAGCCATAGATTGCCAAAATTGGAGGAGTTTTAGCACAATAACAAATCTGTCATCTCTGGCACTGATCATATCAAATACGAAGCATTTTAGAATCATGGAATCATAGAATAGTTAGGGTTGGAAAGGACCTGAAGATCATCTAGTTCCAACTCCCCTGCCATGGGCAGGGACAACTCACACTAAACCATGTCACACAAGGTTCTGTCCAACCTGGCCTTGAACACCGCCAGGGATGAAGCATTCACAACTTCCCTGGGCAACCCATTCCAGTGCCTCA
>JANHGB010031390.1:0-17677 GCA_026283785.1 Coracopsis vasa
TTGGTTAGCTCAGAGTTAACATCTGCTGAATTTATTCTTGAAGTTGATTTTTAAAGTGAGTTTCCTTTGTCCTTCAGGCTTTTATAAACCATTCTTTCACTTTCAGATTTGTCCTCAAGTATGTATCTCATGATTAAGAATTGTGGTTCTCATTTCTACAAGGCAAAAACACATAGGTCTTTCACACTAGTGAATACTAGTCATTCTGAGACAAGTCTCCTATGTGCTGAGATTACTACCTCGACATTACTGACTGAGTAGTGTAGGCAAAAGAAATGGTTTTCACCTCTGATTTCTGCTCCCCATACAATAGGAGGCTGCATTGCTACTGCTTACTATCTTCAACTAAACTTTAAAATATACACACTAGCAAGAATAGGAATCAAAAAATAGGAAAAAAGGAGAAACTGAATTTTATTCACTTAGGGGCCTAGTCAGTTAATATGTTTATAATACCAATTTAGTGTTTTAATATTAATAGCACTGGCTGTTGATCAGTAATGATGTCAAATTAAACTGTGATCCTAACTGTGGATGGTCCTTGGTTTATAGCATTCAAATGCATTTGCTGAAACCTTAAAAGCTATATTTTTCATTCAGGTAACCTGTTTAATTTTTTCATCAGTTGCTTTTTTGGGGGTTTTTTTGGTTTTTTTAGGGGGTGTGTTTGGTTTTTGTTTTTTTGTTTTTTTTTGAGGATTTTTGCTTTGTACTGTGATTTCCTGGCCTGAATTGGATTAATAGAAGCAGAAATATATAAACCTTAATGAAAATTTGGAAAAGAAATTAGGTCAGCTTGCCTGAGGGGGTGTTCACATAGGAGAAAATATGCTGGCATTCTGCTTATTTTTGCATAAAAGGCTCCTCCACTCAGAGAATGCTGACCAATGGGTAGTGACATTTAGAGTTGATTGTTGGAAACTGTATACATTTATTGATTGGAGGGAAGATAAAGTTCCTCTTGTTTGTTGTTGTTTTAAATTGTCTGAATTCCTTTTTGTGTATCAGAACTGCAGAGATAACACAGTTGGTGATTACTGCAGTGCTTGTGCCCCAGGCTACTATGGGAAAGTAATTGGATCCGTGAACGACTGCTCTCTTTGTGCCTGTCCCAGAGCCAACCCTGTTAGGTAACCAAAACTTATTAAATCCAATGTGCATTTTAGTAGCCTGGATTTCTTTTGCTTTATGTCCCATCTTCTACTCCTACCATGCTATGACAACAGGAGTTATAATTACTTATCCTTAATTTTTAGGCATTTGAAAACTACCTGTTTTAGTAAATGGGAGATTATATTCTGAGTTGTTCACAGTTAGTGGTAACTCTGTGAGGTTTTAAAATAAAAAGATTAACTGATAGATAATTTTTTTATTTTTTTTCTCTCTAAGTAGATCAGCCACATAGAATGTTTTACAGATAGTGAAGTTGCTCTGAGATGTGTTAAGGTCAAATGTGGGTCTCTTTCTTCATTCAGAAAGCAATGCTTTTGTGTTTACAAAGTTTCAGGTCATCTCCAGTCAGTGCAGGAACTTTTCATGAGATCAGTCATAGGGGAAGAACAAGTACTCTTCTGTTTGAAATTTCTGTATCTATTTGTTTGGTAGAGGAACAGTTAACCTCATATTTTGAAAATAAAAATGCTATGCAGGCTATTTTTTTTTTTTCTCCAGAAGCCTGAAAAAGGTATTTGTTGTTTGCTTTTGGATAATTGAATTAGAGTTACAGTCTAGCAACTCTGATGTTCTCATGCAAGTCTCAATTAGATACATGCTACAGCAGAGATCATGCAGCATCCATTTTTCATTGTCTTATCTTTTAAAAGGAAGGGCATAAGGTGCTTTAGCATGTTGTATAGTAATGGAGTCACTCTGGGAAAGCAAACTTTTTAATAAATAATTTAAAGTACATATTCTAGAGTACTGCATCAGATTGAGCAGAGGATGCTGTTACTTACAGTGTTTAACCTGTGGCTGAATGTGTTCTCTGTCTTTATATGGTCTTCCATTCATGTGCTAGCAAGTATTTTTTTATCCTTCCTCCAGTTTTAGTCCCACTTGTGTCCTGAAAGGTGTTCAGGATTACCACTGTGATGCTTGTCTCCCAGGATATGAAGGACAGTATTGTGAAAGGTAAGTAAGTTACACGTGATGCGTGATGTCCCCATTTATTCCCAGCTTCCAGGGACAGTTTGATTAACATGAGTCACAAATCCGTGGGCCCCAATGGGATGCATCCATAAGTGATGAAGGAGCTGGCAGATGTTATTGCTAACCCACTCTCCATCACGTTTGAAAGGTCATGGAGAACAGGAGAGGTGCTCAAGGACTGGAGAAAAGCCAGTATCGGTCCAGTCTTCAAAAAGGGCAAGGAGGAGGACCCAAGAAACTTTGAGGGATGGGAGGAGGTGGTCTCTAATTTTCCCCATTTTCCCCCAGTGTTCATAAATAAATAGGTGAATGAGTGCTCAAGGACTTAGAATGATGTGTTAATTACTGTTACAGAAGCCATTAATTAAAAAACTATCAGTGATTCTCAAAGATAAATGTAACATCTAATTTCATGATGAATGTCCTGTTGTTCTGTGTCCTGTTCTTCCCTGTGTAGATGCTCACTTGGCTATTATGGTGACCCTCAGCTTCCTGGTGGCAGCTGCCATCCATGTCAGTGCAATCCAAGTGGCTCTGTTCATGTTAACTGTGATCAAGTGACTGGCCAGTGCCTCTGTAAGCAAGGTGTGACAGGACAGCTGTGTGAGGAGTGTGAACCAAGACATCTTCTTGTGGAAGACGAGTGTGTTTGTAGGTGGTTTTTAAACTGTTTACTTTCCCAGCGGGCTTTGGTCTGTTCAAGTGATATTTATGTGCACATGATTATTCATTGAATGTTTTTATGATGTCAGGCGCTATTCTTTCTATGAAAGGAAAGATATCTTAACAACCTATATTCCTGTAAAACAGGGGGTTTGGGCTATGTAATCTACAGAGGTTCCTTCCAACCTCAACCATACTGTGAACACAGGAAAAACTACAATAGAGATCATAACATCAGGCAGGCGGTTAATACTTAAAATTACTTATTTGGTGTTACAGACAAGTTTAATGAAAGATACTTTTAATACTTTTTTCTGTCTGTAGCATACCTTTATTTATTTGAAAATGTTGAATTCCTGTGTCACTGACCCTTTGGATGTGAGGTTGCTATAGTAATACTTTTGGAGTTATCTCAGGTATGTAGGCATTCTCTACCAATAATTAGTCATGTATTCCCTTATGAGAGGGTGAAGAGCAGAAGGACAGTAAGTACAGTAATTTGCTTTTACAGTGAAATAGGAGTTAAGACTCAGGTTTGCTTTGCGTAAAAAAGCCAAAAATAAGCAACCAAGGAATAAATGGAATGACACCATATAGGCTCGAATTTCTTCTGTTCCTAACCTGTTTGAGTATCAGTGGCATCATTCTGGTTTATAGAAATATAGTTAAATAGGCTCAGTAAGCTTATAATACAGCAAGCAGCTCAGTAGCAAGCATGATCAATAAGGCTTGAATGTGTGCTAACCTAAGGAGAGTATGTTTGGAATAGGTCCTCTCTTGGGGCAAGAAGGGAGAGCAATACTACAGATTTGTATGCTCAAAATTATTATACTTAGTCACTCTTAACTCAAAAGGTGAAGGCACATGCTGCATAAATCAAAGTAAATTTCAGTATTTGGTGCTTCTTTTTAGTACTAATATTGCTTCCTCCCTTCAAATAATTTCTTTAGCTTGTGATGACAACTGCACAGGAGTTTTGTTAAATACTTTGGATGATCTCAACAAGGACATGCTTTCACTGAACCTCACTGGTGTTGCCCGTGTGCCCTATGGGGCATTGTCACAAGTGGAAAATGCAACAAAACATCTGAAGGTAAAATGAACACACAAATAGTAGAAATACATAGTCACAGCTTTCAAGCAAAACTTGCAGCCAACTCATGTATGCCTGTAAGTTAACAGAAGCCGTTCTGAAGTTCATGGCTTGAATGTGTGTATGTGTGTTACAAGATTAAAACCATTACGTTTGGTGTAGAAATACACCTTAAGTTATTTATATTTATTTTATTTATATATCACTTTATTTTCATTTGTTCAGCTAGCATTTGAATAAATGTATGAATATATTTTTCAGTCTGCACTGTGATTATTGAATGCACTATCTATATGTGCTTTGCCTTTTCCTGACATACCTAGACATACTTGCTGTCCCATTCTGGGTTCTTGAACTGGGCTTTTAGAGAAACCTTACTGTGCTTTAGCCCCAGAGGCTCAAGAGCTTCAACTTCTGTTTCTCTTCACTTGCTCTTTCTTCATGCTGAGGAAAAGACTTTGAAATTTGCATTTGACACAAGGATGTTCAATAATCCTGTGTATTACTTCTTTAAAAAGTTGGGCAAAATGATGCTTAGTGTGGTATTTACAATGGTTGGCTATGAAACATCTGAAATCTAAAAATAACCTTTCCCAGAGTTGCTGTCTTTGTAGAAAATGCCTGAAGTTTTATGGATCTTTAGAGAAATGATACCCTGTTGCAGACCTTGACTGTGTCAAATATGATACATTTAGATACAGTGGCCTGTTTATTGCCATATAGAGCAGTTTTGAGGTGACCTTGAAGCCAAATACAACCTATTATTCTCTCTTATTGGTGAGGGGATCCGCAGGGCCGCTTGTGTTACCTTACTGTATCTGGAGGACCAAAATCCTGAATTCCTAAGTGCCATGCACTGTGTTTTGAGATGGAAACATAGACATCTCCAGGGTCATCCTCACAGATGCACCCTGGATGCCCCTGTTTTGACCAGACCAACTGCTGTAGCAGTTGCAGGTGTGGGACTGGATAGAAGCATTTAATTAGACAGGCCTTGGAACTTCTCGAAGTAGCGTATTTGGGCAGGTCAGACTGTGGTGAAATTGAGACTCTAGAGCAGAAACTGTGCTTCCTTCTTGTTACCTGATTGAAAGTATGACATGGCTGGACTCTTTCTTTCTTATTTAAAGAAACACACTGTTACATGAACTGTAATTATTTTATGTCATCTTACATGTTTGCAAATCATTAATTTAAAACATAAATCTTCTAAATAGTGTGAATATTTATTTTCTTCCCATAACTTTTCCAGACACAAAGTCATTAAATTCCCGTGTGCTGTTTCTTCTTGTTTCTTATAGGAGTCTATAGTCCCTAGAGAAGACCCAACTTACTCAATAGCTACAGCAGAAGAAAGTCTTCAGAGTTTATCAAGAGGAGTTGATCAGCTGCACAAAGAGGTAGGTGGTGGCTTCTTTATTCTTAGCCTTTCTGGAGAGATCCTTTGAGATTTCATATCATGGTACATAAATGTCAGAGAGCTGTTCAGAAATTATTTTAAATCTATATCCAGTGACCTAAAACTGGAAAAAGTGAGATATTTCTCACTGGTCTTAATATGTGGAGCTTTTTCAAAATTACTTCATAGCTGAATATTCACAAAAAGTCTTTGATACCTATAGTATGATTTTAGCAGGAATAAATCTGTTGAAAACGCACCTGAAAAGCAGACAAGATTTGTATTCTTTATTCAGTTTTAACACACACACAAAAATATAGGTAGGAAATTGACAATAGTACTTCAGCCATTAGATCTCTTTTGCTGACCATATATACCTGATATTGTATCTATAATCTAACTAGGTACTAACACTAACAGTGTTGCTACTGCTAATTGCAATCTATTCAGAATTAAGAAACAGCTCTGGTAATTATGATCTTACTGATTATGAAAATAATTGATAACAACTGATATCAGAGGCTGGAAACTTCAATATGATTAAGACATCTGCAAGCATGGAAGCATCAGAGATGTATGAATCATATAGATATATCTTACCAAAAACCTGTTTCCTCTCACAAAGTAGTCTTGATATTGGGGGAAAAAGTGTAAAAACATAAACAAATTATATGTATTGATAATTGGTTTAGAACTGTCAAATATCTCTGATTTTATTTTAGTCATCCAGGTTTTTGACAAAAGCTTGGCAACTTAACACGATAACTCAAGCAACCAGGAATAAAAGTCAAGAACTGACTGGATTTATTGACACAGTACATACAACCATCAAAGGTATCCCGCTTTTAAGATACTTCCACTTTTTTAAAGCATTTAGAAGGATATTTCCTTCACAACTCTTAAAGAACTATTTACACGGAAACTGCTGCAGTTTGCATAAGGAATTCACATATAGTCTTTTTTTAATGGTATGACTAAATTGTTTACTCTTCTACTTAGTACTTGCTGAAGTTGCTATGTCACTAAATGAAACACTGGGCCTGGATCTCCCGCTGTCCAATGCTACATCACAGAGCCTACAGGATGATATTTCTGCCCTTTTGGATGCATTGCGCAGGAAAGATTTTGTTCAACAGCACCATAATGCTACCAGAGTCTTAAAGTAAGCCTGTTCTACTGAAAACTATTTCACTTATGTCTAGAATATACAATACTGCTTTTTGGAGAGATATCTGTAGAAACATCATGCCATAATAAGATGCAGTGTGATGGAAAACAAGCCCAGGTGGAGCTATATGAACTCTGAATTTGGAGTTACATGATTTGATGATATTTGGGCATCCCACATAATACTAATATCACCAAAGCCTGTTCATTTGAATGTGATACAAAATTTCCTTGCAATAGTGGCAAAATTCCATTGCGAAAAAGATTTACTGGTTTCAGTTTGTTTCAGATCTGGCCCTAGTGCACATCTCCTTGTTGCTTTTGGCTAAGAGGCATCATAGAACTGTCTCAGTCAGTTGCAAGCCCAGGACACGTCAGATCTGCTGAAGGGCATGATGATTTATTATCACTGGAATATATATCACATAGATTTGCAATTGAAACAAGGCATTTATTTCAGCATTCTTAGCCACTGTTCAGGATTGTATTCTGTTGTCTTGATTTGTCCCCATTTAAAGGGTATTTTAAAGTGGATTTTGTATTCATTATGAGTGCTTATAACTAGGACTTGGCAACATGAAACATTGACTGCTTCAACAGTCAGCAAAATTGTTATTCCAGCTTCGGAAATACTAAGTATTGCCTTAGCCCACCAAAAGCTGTAAGAATGTTAACATCGGCTTTAAGGGCAAAGATTTAGATCAGAGTGGGATATTTCTGAAAATTTTACTTTTCCTAGTAAGTGCTTTGGATTAGGCAGGATAGAATATTTGTGTTGGTAGCATGTCTGATTTTGTTCAACAGAGCTTGTCCTGTGCTTGTCCTTGTGCAAATATTAAATTGTATAGAAGCTAAATGGACTAGAAATGTATTATTTAACCTAATATTTATTAGGAACTTGAAATAGCAATGTTTTTTCACTTATAAAAATGTCTCAAAATGTCCTGTTGCATAGTAACAGAATGTTCTGATTTTCAGCATTTTCAACAAGCTTTTGAGTTGTTATACAATGCATTTATGAATTAATCTTTTCAATTATAGGCTCTGTTGAAGGTTCTGAAAGTTCGCTGATAAGTGCCCTTTGACAGATTGAAGAAGAGAGTTAATAAGATTTGCAAGATTGTTTACTCTGCAGAATTTATCGTGCAATGCAGCTGTAAGCTCAAGACAGATTTAAATAAGCAGTTTGCCAGTCCATTTTTCATGGAGCAGAAGTTACCACATGGCTCACAGTGGACTGAGCTTTTGATGACATACTGTTAAGCAACATTTGTAACAGGTCTCTGCACATTTGCCACCTAAGGCAAAGTTCCCAAGCAATTTGGAATACAACCTGCTTACTATGCTGAAATAGAAGCCCTTAATGTCTTGTAAAATAGTTTCATTCTTGTAACTTTTTTAAGGCTATGGCTTCTGAGTATAAAGACCCTGAATTATTAGGTTTTGCAAATGCACATCTGCTATTCAGTAAGAAAGATGGAATGTGTTTTGATGTGTGTAATAGTAAAATAAATAAGTTTTCTTTTGCTTTGGCTAAAGATCTATTTTGGCTAAAGATCTATATGATTTGAAAACAGATTAAAAGGGACAAACATTTATGTAAAAGTATAGTTGCAGGAGTTGCAGTGTGCAGCATATGTGCTGAAATGAAGAAACAAAGGAAGAATTTCAGGATCATTTTCAGTTCAATTCCTTCAATACTGGAAAGTGTTCAAACAGAGATGCAGATATTCTCCAATAGAACAGCTGAAGTGATTAACAACTGACAAATGATTGCTTATTTCAGTGTTCATTTTAATAAGGCTATTTATTTTTATTTGCCATTTAAACTTTTCAGAGCTCTTGGGTATATGGCCTTCACTTCTGGTTCCATATTTCTTTCCAGTGTCAATCCTAATAATTGATGCTTTGATCCCACATTCAAAATATGAATCACTACAATTAATATATAGAGTGTTGCCAGAGGAATGTTTCAGAGAGGTTTGTATGTAGGGGGATGTCCCTAATTAAGTCCAAGCAAATATGCTTTGTACTAATCCCTTTCCCCTGTAGATGCCACATGCAAATTTTATGAACTGCATTACTACCCTCTCCCTCAGGCAGTCATCTTTTTTTGTAGTGAGTAAGTAAGCTACCATGTGTTTGTATTCTGTTATAGAAAAGAATTGCAGACTTTTGTGAGAAGATGCATTTAAATTAATTTCACATGACCCCATTTTCTCCTCAAGAATTCCATGCCTAAGTTTCTCATTCACTGTTTATTTATTTTCTGATTTCTCTTTTTGTCAGAGCTGCAGAAAATTTATTGATCCAGGTTCAGAGAGAGTATCTTAAACCCCAGCAGGAGCTTGCTGATCTGAAAAATGATGCACACCAGCTCTTATTAAAGCACAACAGCAAACTGCAAGAAGCCCAGGACCTGGTGAATGAGGCACTTGCTCACATCAATGAGACCAATCGCTTGTTTCCTCTTATCTCTAGCAACCTGGCAGAGTTAAATGTAAGACTTGACAATCAGTGTTGTTACATAAGAAATATCAAATACAAAATCATGTTTAAAAGTTGCTTTTTAGACTTTAATAAGCATGTAAGTATATATGATGATACCTTAAAAACTCAAAGGAAACGAGACCTCTGTTTGAAAACCAAAAAACAATTGTGTTATGTGAACTCATATGCACTATAGCTGACTTTACAGACTATTACAAAATACTTGATTTATGCTATAGGACAAAAAGCAAAATATAAAGGAAGGTGAAGAAATCTCAACCATACTCATTAACGAAGGGAAGGTCCTAGTGAACAGTGCTGCTACTCTTGCCCAAGATATGAAGAACTCTACATCTGTAAGTTCTTAAGTTTTAACATCCTCTTTGACACTCTCAGGTGTATTTTGCTACTGAAAAAAAAATAAAAAAGACGAAACCATTTTGTTGTGCAGAACCTGGAGGTCCACCAGGATGGATTAGCCTTATGGAGCACCAAACTGCGACACCACGTGGATGACCTGGTGATGCAGATGTCTGTGAGAGGAGTGCTTGACCTGGTGTACAGAGCTGAGGACCATGCTACCCAGATCCAAAGACTTGCAGATGCACTGGAGAGGTGATAAACTCAAGAAGTATGAAATTGAGAGAGATTTAGAGTAGTGTCAGATTTAATTTCAATACATAGTAGCTTAATCCACTAAAGGAATTCCCTGCCCATGGCAGGGGAGTTGATCTTTAAAGGTCCCTTCCAACCCAAACAATTCTGTGATCAATTTTTATTATCTATTTCAAGTATTTTTTACTTTTAATGCTATGTACCTTTATTAAATTATATGGAGGTGCTTGATTATTCTCTCATTTCATGTGGCTGACTTACACAGTAACTAGTGAATTATTGAATGCCCAGAAAGTATATCATCTTCTGGCTTGAAAAGCTTTTGTTCTGTGTATGAATACTTCTTGACAATATATCTCTGGATCTCATCAAGAAGCTATTACTACTGTGCCTCCATTGTTGCTTCAAAGTTTCTTGCAGAAATGGGTGGGTTGGTTTCTTAAATCTATTCAAATGCACTCTTAAAATTTGAAAGTTGAGGAGTCATTCCAGTTAGTTCAGTGGAAATCCTGTCCCAGGATAGAAGATTATATATATAGAATATCCCAGAAGATTATTCTAGGATTCTTGCTGTGCTGTCTTTTTAAGTCAGCAAATATGGGTTAAAAGTTAAATCATATCAGACTGGAAAATTTGCATGTAAGTTTAAGACCAGAAAATTTTGCTCTGAGTAACACTGAGCAACTCTGCTGACTTCACCAGAACCAGATAAATTCAATAAAGCAAAAAGTAATACAGAAGAGTTTTAAGATGCTTGTAATTTCCTCCTAGCTTCTGTATTTCTCTACTTTGCTTTTAAGCTAGTAACCAGTTTCTGTTCTGTTTAGGTGATGCAATTTGTTCTAAGTGACAAAGTGGCTTTAAAAATTGAAAAACTGACCGTAAACAAAAAGAAACAAACCAAACCAAACCAAAAAAAAAAAAATTAAAACCTTTAAACTGGTTTAGTTTTGGTTGTTTGGGTTTTTTTTCCAGTTCAAAATAATAAATTTAAATCCCCTTACACAAAATAGGGCAAGGTGCGCTCAGTTTTTCAGAGTGCATCATGTTTTCTAGAAAGACGTGCATGTTGTAACTGAAAATGTTAGTCCTTAATTAAGGTACTCTGATGAAAACAGAATTACTTGTTAATTCTCTAATTAGTGGCCTCTCAAAAGTAAGAAATGTGACTCTGAACACAACTGCTGCTGTCTACACCCACTCCAGCGTTAAAAGTGTGATTGAAATAACAGAGAGTTTGGCAGATGATGCATCTCGAGTTGTGAATGTCCCCTTCGATTTTGTAAGTACGGATATTAATATTTTGGTTAACGCCATTCCCTTTCTCATTTGGAATATTTGTTCTAGTTGGTTTTGCACATGCTGGAATTGGGGTAAGGCAGCCTGTCCCATCAACTAGTATATACTGTATCTTGAATATGTACTCAAGGCAGTAATGGTACCAGATTTCATGTTCAGTTTACCTTGCTTTTCTTTCTGCCACAGTACTATTTTACCTTTTTTTTTGGGGGGGAGGCGCGGGTGGTTTTTTTGTTGTTTTTTTTTTAATGTCTAAAGCATGGTTGACTGGGCTTGACCCTATGAATGCTTATACTAATCATCTGACATTCATTCCTGTAGTTCCCAAACCTCTGGTGCTCCCTTCCATCTTTGGAATAATTCAACCATCTTCTTATTTGACCTGTCCCGCTTCCATTTCTAGCTATGTATTCCCAGCCACAAGTATTTTGCTTAGTTAAGGACATTTCATAACTAAATGTATGTCTGTATCTCCTCTGTTGTCCCTCTGCTTTGCAAGATTATGCGGTTGTTGTTGAAACAGTAGATTAAAAAGACCTGACCACTTACCAGTCTGACCTTATTACTTTCATATTATCCTATTTTCTCCCGTTTATTTTTTTTCTGCTTTTGCTGATTGTAAAACCAAGGAAGGAATGGGCTACCTTTTAGAAGTGTCATGCACGTTTATACCTGGAGAAACAAATATGTGACAATGTATTTACATGATAGCGATCAAAATAATTGGCACAGTTTTGTGAAATTGTACATTTTGAAGACTGGGATTTTGAGATATCTCCCTTTAAAGTGCTCAGTGTTGGGAATTTTGGCTTAGGCCTGGAATTAGAATTCCTGATGTTCCAAAAGACAACACTTAATCAGTAGCAGTGTTCAAACTAGAATTTGGTAGGTTTTGTTTCATAGGCATCTCTTCTACTAATTCACAGAGAGATTCAATGTCACTTTCTTGGACAAATGATGGCAACATGCATTTTTTTAATTGATGCTTAGCAGGTAATAAATAGAATATCTCATAAACAGTGAGAATGTTCAGTAACTTGAAGTAGACATCCACAGATACTTAAGTATTTTCAGTTAAATTTGTGTTTTCCATATCTGGCAATTGATGTCTGTTTTTTCAGCCAGAGGAGTCTCTAAGTCTTCTTGGAAAAGAAACTCTACTGATCAGCTCCAAATTTCAGAATGAAGCTAAAAATCTGAAAAAAAGAAGTGATGGTCAGTACTTTAGAGTTCAGATTTCTGCTTGTATTTCTTTTTCCCCTGTACTGTTGTGTGTTTGGGTTTTTTGTAGTTTTGTTTGGTTTTTTTTTAGTAAGTATAAGCTAAGGTAAAATACTGCATATGGCTATATATGAGGTTAGACATACTTTCATACAATTAAGATTAATGTATTATGGAGTTACGTGGTATTTTACTTTTTGGTAAGAATATAATTTTCCTCTGTAAACATTTAATAAATAGCCTTCACTATACCTCATTTACCTCCAAGCAGTGCTTTCTTTAAATGGCTGTTATTCCAAATTTTATGAATTAAAGCATTAGAGATTGTGCAGTAGACGAAGAACAAACATAATTCTAGAAGAAATTCATTCATCCAATTTCATGTAAAAAATCATGGATTTACACAAGTATGTAAGATGATATATTTAAATCATAATAATTTTTACTTGTTTTCTCTATATAGCTGAAATGCAGTAACAAAATGAACTTCATTTGTCTGTTGAAATGGCATTTTGGCTCAGAATCCCTCTATAAATTCTAAAATTTGTTTGGTTTGTTATCACTCTCAAGCAGTGAAGTCTGCACCATGGAAATTCAAAAGCATTTTCAACAGAGTTGTGTAGGAGCAGAGGCTGGCTCTAAGGGAAATTTTGGGCAGAATTGGACAGGAAGTGAATGTTTCACATAGATAAGCTGTAATTGTAAAATGGTCTTGCTTTTAATATCAGTGGCTTCACAAATATGTATATGCTCTATGTAATTCAGATGGACAGAATGCATACCTTTTTTTGTTCCTCTGCTCTACATATTTTTATTTCTAATGAGAGGATTCTGCAAACAAATCACAAACAAATATAAGAAAAAATACTTAGGGGTCCTAACAGCTATCACAAAAACTGAAGGACATCATACAATTTATAAGAGTTCCCAGTCATGGAAACATTTTAATTTATAGCCTTTTCCTAAATATATTTCTACTAATTCAGTCTGATAGAATTGGTCAAAAATGATAACTTTGAATGGAAGAGCACCCATGGGAGCTTATCTGTGCATACTGCATTTATTTTGCTTTCCTATTTGTAATATGCTCTGTTGGGAAAAACAAAACCGAAAAAGTTCAGTTAATTAAATAAGTGAATGCTTGTTGTTATCCCTATACTTAGGGTTTGTGTGGGTTGTATGGTATTTGTTTAGGCATAGAAAAATCACAGTTATTTCTTCCAACAGGCCTTTTATTTGGATTGAATGGGTTGAACAAGAAGGTAGAAAAGATTCAGGAAGGTACTAATAAAATTGTCAACCAGCTTAATGATTCCCTGGTGACACTAAGAGCATTGCCTAATGGTAAGTGAAATTTATATTGACATTCTTCTTATTACAGAACCATCTAGTACAACTGAAATAAAATCCTGCTTATTGTCTGATTGCAGAGACCTAGCAATAAACTATACTGGAGACTCATTTAGCCTTCTCCCTTACAAGGAATATTTTCCTTTTTTTTTTTTGTAAACATTGAAACATAACTGGATTATCATAAGATCTGTACTCAGATTCCCATTTCATACTGCTGTAAAACAGGAGGGGCTCTGATAGCCATACAGTTACATTGATGTGAGAAAAGAGTGAAGTCCTAGAATGTTTAGTCCCACATGGAGAGAAACTTTTATACAGAATTGTGAGGTTTTGCTTTCTTTGGATAGCTTGTCTCAAAATTGTTTATACTGCACTGTGAGTCTTATCATCTGCATCTAAATGTTTTCTTGTAAATGCTGACTTCATTTAACCAATTAAAATTTTCTTCTTTCTGTGCTTTTTCCAAAACAAAAGAATTCCCTTAAAAAAAAAAAAAAAAAGTAACTATTTTGGATAAAGGTAAGATCTAGAGTTCATGGAAACTAACAGCAAATGGCTTTGAAGTTGTGAGTAACAGAGTCTGAAATACTTTGCCAACCTTAATAACATTTTTTAAAGATAGAAAAACACTCATAAAGAGCACCTGCCTCAGTTGTTGAGTTGTACTGCATGTCCAGATTAGAATGCTAAATCCAGAGCTTTTTTAAAATACCTGTTTTACAACTCAGGCTCTTAATTCACACTAAAGGGTGATATTAGTGATAAAGTTACAACGGATATTAATTGCAGCATAAAGCTACACATGGAAAATAAAGGCATTATGAAAATCGTCCTCCTTAACTCACAGCATTTTTTGGTTTCATTTTTGCTGTTACACTTCTGGAAATTTTCTTTCTCTTTTTGTTTTAATATGGGCAGAGATTAATGGTGGCATTGCCTTCTGTATAAGGTACTAGTGGTGAAGAAGGAGCTCTGTAGACCTAAATCAGTCCTTTTGTGCCAGCTGCAGCATCTTACCACTATTCTGGACATAGGGAGTGTAAGGGGCAGGCGAAGATTGGGATAAAATTGGCACTTATATGTAGTACACTCACTATATATAAGTGATCATAGCCCAAAGCAAAGAGTGCAATAGTCTTCTGCACTAGTGACTCTGAATGCTAGCACTCATTCAGGGAACTTAAACACTATTAGCTTAATGTATTCATATAATCTTCCTTTTGGGATAGACAGAACCAAGTTCCCCATCACTGCATTCTGTGTCTGTATTGTATTCAGAGCTGGTCATGAAAAATAAAAACTTTTTCCTAGAATTCAAAACTTGGATTAATCAAGTGTTTTGATAAAAAACTTGAAAATCTAAACTAATTGGCCTTCATTAAAATTGCTGAAAATTCTGTCATTTATATTCATGTGTAATATATTTTATTATTATATATCTCTGTGTGTGTTTGTACCAGAAAATGTAACTACATCTATAGCTATGTCCATGTGTGTATCACCTGCTGGGGAACATTTATCATTATTTTTATTCAGGGCCATAGCTGTGGCCATTTTCAAACTTAATAACTGGGCAAGAGGAGTTGCACCAGCCTCCTGCCACTCCAGTTTCATAAAACATAAACTTTTCACCCTGTAAGCCATGGTACATTCAAGTTAAGCAAAGTTAGATCACTGTAGGTCTTAATTTCGTGCTCCCCTCACAGACTGAAAAATACAGAAACCCAAAAATCGAACTCTTACTATGAAAAGAACATAGCTGACAGCATTTCTTGTGTTTTGACTATGTTTGTAATTGTGTTGTTATGAAGTCAGGCATTTATTACTCCCAAGTATGTATGACAGCTGTGAATTTTTTTTTAACCTGTGAACTGTGTTTCAGCTACAAGGAAATACGTGCTTGAGGTGAAAGAGCTAGCTGTGTCTGCAAACACCAGTGCTGTGGTGGGTTTAAATCACTTCGGGGATTTCAGTAAAAAGCTGCTGAATACTTCTTCTGCATTGTCCCGAGTTAATGACACATTGAGAAAAACTACTGAACTTATAACTGATTCATCAAAAGCTGGTAAGTTTGCTGCTTCATTGCTCTTCAGAAATGTCACTGCTTGCAGAAACAGTACTAATATTCAATTTTAATAGGCATTAAATATCAGTCTGATGGACTGAAAATTTCTTCCTAATTTAATAAAAATGTGCTAACTTTTTAAAAGACTTCTAGAGGATTCACATTGGATACCCTTAAGTATGCATATTCCTTACTGATGCTTAAAATTGCTGAAAACAAAATGATCAGAAACAGGCCACCATGGCTAAGTATTTTAGCAGTCAACGCTACATTTCTCTTTCAATCTGCCTCAATATTTCATTTATCTTTTGACAGCAATCACAGCTGAAAAACAAGTTAAAGAAGTTGAAGCACAAGCAAGTCTTTTATTGGATAGGCTGAAACCTTTGAAAATGTTAGAGGAGAACCTGAACAGAAACTTGTCTGAAATTAAAGAGCTCATCAGCCAGGCCCGCAAACAGGCAGCATCTGTAAGTTGTGTTATCCGAGACTTAACTGGCTTCACTTTCACTTTTAGCAGGGAAGTTCTGTGAGATAAAGATCTTAAAATTTATTGTCAAAGTACCTGGTTGTTCTGGGATCTCAATGAAGTCCAAGAGTGCTGACTGATGCTAAAATCATTGTGGCAGGACTGTTAGAATGTTTTATATTTTTCGTGTCAAGTTTCTTATTGCATTTGTGAGTTTGTCTGAACAGCAAGGCAGTAATTTAATTGCTATTTCCTTTTGTTCCCTATAAAAATAATGAAATACAATATGTCAGAAAGCAATCAGAAGAGAAATTCTGGTGAGAAAGAAGTAAAAGGGGATATTGCTGCCATTCTTTTTAGGACAAGATGTTAATTTCTGAGCTTATTTTAGAGATTGATGTGGAGTGTTCCATATATCACTATCACTACAAATTTTTTAACAATAATGCTGATTCTATCAATAAATTTGCCATCTATGCCCCGCCATGTACATACGTTCTATGCAAGAAGCTGCCATGCATCCAGAATACTTTAAGACAAACAATATACTTGGTTTTAAATCTCTGCTCTCCTCCTTAATGACAACAAAAGTGAATCAGCTGTATTATGGACCTCATTAAACTGTGAGGGGAATATGAAAATGAGTTTGTGCTCAATAATTTTTTGTATGCGTTTGGCTTTAGTATGGAAATATTATTGTAAGATTTAGGGAGGGATTGTTTTAAAAAATAAAAGGCTTTAAGTTCTTTCTGTAAATCTCCTGAATTATATGGTTACTGCTTCTCTGTCACAGTCTACTGAAGCTTAATGAAGCCACGAGCAGCATTTTTTGAAGTGTCATAAACCACAGAGGCTCCTCGCAGGGTGAAAAGAAGTATTAGCAAAATCCCCCATTCCATTTTTGAGAGTTTGTTCTGTTGTTTTGTAAACTTCTACTAGAGGACAGAAACTTTATATATCTGTGTCCATATGCGTACGCACACGTGTGCTTTATATATTTAGTTGTTAGAAGCATATTCAAGAATGCTGGTGTAGTTAAGGTTTTTCTGTTGTTAAAATGGGTTACTACACTACCAAGTTCCATGCAGTTTAATGCATTTAGCTTGAGCTGATGTCCTGTCAGTATGCTGGACAGCGTTCAAAGGAGATACAGAATCATAGAATGGTTAGGGTTGGAAAGGACCTTAAGATCAAGTTCCAACCCCCCTGCCATGGTCAGAGACACCTCACACTAGACCTTGTCACCCAAGGCTCCATCCAACCTGGCCTTGAGCACCGCCAGGGATGGAGCATTTCCCACTTCTTTGGGCAACCCGTTCCAGTTCCTCACCACCCTCACAGTAAAGAATGTCTTCGTTATATCTAACCTGGACCTCCCCTGTTTAAGTTTTAACCCATTACTCGTTCTACTATCACTACAGTCCCTGATGAAGAGTCCCTCCCCAGCACCCTTGTAGGCTCCCTTTCAGATACTGGAAAGCTGCTATGAGGTCTTCACGCAGCCTTCTCTTCTCCAGGCTGAACAGCCCCAACTTTCTCAGCCTAGCTTCATACGGGAGGTGCTCCAGTCCCCTGATCATCCTCGTGGCCCTCCTCTGGACTTGTTCCAACAGTTCCTTGTCCTTTTTATGTTGAGGACACCAGAACTGCACACAATACTCCAAGTGAGGTCTCACGAGAGCAGAGCAGAGGGGC
>JANHGB010031390.1:20156-44872 GCA_026283785.1 Coracopsis vasa
TGAGGTGTCCCTGCCCATGGCAGGGGTGTTGGAACTAGATGATCTTAAGGTCCTTTCCAACCCTAACTATTCTATGACTCTATAATTCTAAATAAAGCATTGTTTTAGCAAACTGTAATTAAGTGTGAAGCAATGAAGTCACCTCCCTCCTCTCTAAATAACTCTTTACATCTTTGTCTCAGGAAGAGTACAGGTGAATTAAAGGAAAGGTAGAGTATAAAGGAAAGTCAGATTTATGTAATTCCAACAGAAATAATGGCAGAATATGCAACCTGTGAGAAAGATTCAAGGAATTTCATGTGTTCATGACTTTTACAAATACTACTAATTAAGAGCTGGAGAGAAGCTGCCTTTTAGTACAAGTTAATAGAAGTAACATACAACATAGTAGTCTTCCAGAGAAGGCCATGAGGAAAACATTAAATAAAGTCAGGTTGATACAGTGTCTGCTGTTTGAGAAGTTGAGGGTCTTTGCTGTTAATAAATTGCTATTGAAAAGCTGTAACCTTTTCATTAACCATGAGTACTGGGATGCCCAAGCATTTAGAAGCTGAGGATTAAATTCAGAGATTGTGAGCTTAACCTGAAAATTTGGAATTCAAAACAGAAATCACAACAGCTGAGATGCTTTGTATCAATTTAAGTTTTTTGTCAGTAAGTGTCTCATGTTTGGGTTTTCATTAATAGTAAATGTAAGACTTGAGACAAAACCACAGGAGGGCATGTCAGTGCCAAGTCATGTACAGGAAGTTCCAGGTCTGAGTGAGAGTTTGTCACAAGGATTTAAGGTCCTATGAGTAATTCTCGTGTATATTATAAAGAAAAAGTTCTTTACTGTGAGGGTGGTGAGGCAGTGAAATGGGTTGCCCAAGGACACTGTGAATGCTCCGTCCCTGGCAATGTTCAAGGCCAGGTTGGATGGAGTCTTGGGTGACATGGTTTAGTGTGAGGTGTCCCTGCACATGGCAGGGGGGTTGGAACTTGATGATCTTAAGGTCCTTTCCAACCATGACTATTCCATGATTCTATGATGTTATCATGTATAGTTTTGATATCCTGGGAGATGGGGAGGGGGAGGGAAATTGGGTTTCTAATATTTGTAGAAGTATGGTAACATTGGGCTTTATATAATGTCTCTTCTGTCATGAATAACCTGTGTGAAGGAGCGAATTTTTGAGCCATATAGTTGGGGATGATTTTAGTGGATGAGGAACACTTGGAATGACAGGTCATGTAGAAGTTAAGCATTTCTTAACAACAGAGAGTTTGTTCCTTCAGGCTTTTTTATATGAATGCAATATTCTAGGACCTCAGATACACAGAACTTGCATCTTTCTGTTTAAAATTGCAGTTTTCTTGCATGTTTGTTTTATGGTAGAGTGCCTCTGCTCATTGCTAAATACTTGGAGGCAGGGTTCCAGCTAAGCTAGGGAGAGTTGTTTGCGTTCATATAAATAATCCTGCTCTTCTGAGAGGTACCCAGAAGTGCTTTACTGATTTTCTCTCATTCCTGTCTGTCTATAATCATACCTGTATCTCTCTGCTCTAACATTCCAAACTGAGGTTGCTTAATAGATAAGGACTGTGTAACAGTTTGGGGCAGAAAATACAAGTATGGATACTCATTTGTGTATAAGCAAGCTGTGAATGCTCAAAGCAGAATTTAGTTAGGACGAATAGAAGGATGCCTATTCTTGACAAGAATAGGAGGAAACTAAAGGCTGTGAAAAAACATATTCTGTGAAGGTTGCACAGTTTTTTCACCTTGTTCAATGAGAAGGTTCTCTTGAAGAAGCCCTGTGTAGAGGTCTGTAATGTTTCCTGGATGACATGGTTTACACTTATCATTCTGCATTGTTCAAAATTTCTTCTGACATTGATGCGTAAAAGCACGTGCAGGAGAAAGAGTAGCACTAGGAAGGGTAGAGCTGTGTTGTTTGTAATGTAATCATTACTATGTTGTCACTCTCTGGGCTACATAATCTTTGTAACAGGAGATACCCAAATTTTTTATCGCTTAATCCGTCCCAAATACTTCCCTCAGCTCCTTCACTATTTAAAGGGAAAATCTCTGTCACTGGCACTGGAGGATGGGTTAAGTAGAGGCTAGATGGGAAATTTGAGTTTCAGGACTTGCATCTGGGAGAATTAACAACAATTTTGCAATGAGGTCTGGGAATATTGGAGCTGGCTTTGTGATTATGAACATATGCTACGAACTAGTCATTGCTTAGGAGACATGGGGGAAATCTTCCTTAAAGCAAGGCTGAAGGCACTGCTCTACCGGCACATGCTACTTGCTGATATGAGGTATTGCTTATCCACAGGCCTGGTAGTGCTCTGACCGCAGAAGGTTGATATGCTCACTTCAGCAGATAAGCAATATGTACTCATGCTGGAAAGCCTGATGAATGTGCATCCAGTTGAGGTATTGCTAGCTTGGCTGCTCTCCCTCAGCACTAATGCAGATCAGGTGCTTGAGATAAGCTTTTATGAGCACAAAATGTTGCACTGGTGAAGTGTAGACCTCAATTAACATGGAAATATAAATCACTGCCTTTTGCTACCGCCAGAAATGAATATTCATGTCTGATCAGCTCAGTTCTAGGTATCTGGAGTTGATTGAGATGGTTGCATCTAGCTGATAATATTGTGACTTTCTTTGATACAGATTTGGAGAGACGGAGCCATTACGATTTTCCGTTCCCCAATTTTGTCTCCTAAAATTTGCTTTACATGAAAATGTGGGAAATGGTTCCTTCAAGGGCTATTCAGTTGTTAACTTTCATTCCACATGCCTCTCATATTCAATATAAAATATTTCTCTATCCTGTATAAATAGAGGAATACGTACTCATTAGAGAAGGTATCTCTGAAGCCAGTTGGTTGTCGTTAAATGTATATTTACAGCTATCAAAGAAAATCAGGAAATACCCTTTTCTGCCTTTATTATGAAAGTTTCTCTCCCTAAAGAGATGCTTGTTTTTTGGTTTGTTTTTTTTTTGTGTGTGTGTGAAGAAAATGTTGGAGGAGCACATAGTTTTACTATGTGTGCTGTGTGTCACTGTGGGTAGATGTAAGTATGGCTTGCTTAACCCCAGTCATAATCCTATAGAAGTTATGGTAACGTATGTTTTCTGTGAACCATTTTTTCTTCTACAGATCTGGGACTTAGTCGTTGGAGGAGAAGGTGATTGTGTCTGTAGCAAATTCCTCAGGAGTCATGCTGCCATGGTCCTTGGGAACTGGGGAAAAAGAGGTCTGGAGCTTCAAAACCACAAACTGAACCAATCCACCTCCCCCAAAACACTGAAATGGACTTTGTTTCCTAGTAAAATAATGCCAGAGAATAGCCTTTGAGTTGTGGAGTTCTGAGTATCTTTGTCAGAAGATGACCTCAGAGGGAATAGTATGGCAGTAAAATACTTTTTAAGCTGAAATGCTAAAGCAGTGAATGGCCACCCAGTGGGTTCAGCTCACTGCTATTACTGCTACACTGTTTGCACCTGGAAAAAACAAGTCTGCTGTCAGAGAGCTTCAGTTTATGTCCCAGATGTTTTAAAACAATTCTCATGACTGATATTTATGGAAAAAACCCTATTTTGTGCTGCTTGAAATGATGCCATGTCAGTATATTTGCTTTTAAAGTGGGGCAAAATGTAACTGAACAAAATTATTTGCTCTTTAGGTATGATTTCTTGGCGCTGTTTTATCTGCAAGCCATGCCTTTCTTGGAGACGGCTATGGAAAATACATTGTGTTTAGACAGGGGAGGGATAACAGAAGAGGAGTAGATTTCCGGTAAATTTGTACCCTCCTGGTATCGTACAGTACATTTCATGGTCTTAAGAGGAGGTGATTTTATAACTGAGCATTTGCTGTAATTACAGAACGTGTTAATAGCAGGATTCCATAGTATTACAGGAAGCATTTTACAGTTAAGGTACTTTGCCTTTAAATACGTTAGCAGTAGTGCACAAAGTAATGTGTTCTGCTGGAATACATCTTCCTGTGTATGTGAATGTCACAGGATTTGATTAAGTTGATGAAGTCTAACAGCAAGAAGACTGTTCAGTGGTTTGATAAATCTTCAGTGTTTTGCAGCAGGACATTTAAGTTTTGTGTGGTAATACTTGAAATAATTCTATGTTTTTTGAGAGACAGAGAGAGCCTGAAGTCAATTATTTTATAATATCAGTAGCCTATGCAGAGAGAATTGTTTCCAAAGCTCCTTGGCTCACTTGAAACGGTGACTACAGGTCCTCAAAAGATCACTTTTTATAATGGGATTTAGACTTCTAGGTCATTTAAAGTATTTTTTTTAAGTTTATTCTTGTCCTGATGATTAAACTGCAGATCAAGTTGTAACTTTGTTTGTAGGCAAGTTGTAAAGCCCCAACTGAAAACATTGATTCTGTACCTGAAAAGGTGGAACTGCACAGCTGACCCAGCCTTTGTGTCCCCTGAGGGACACTGCTCGTTACTGATCTCCAGCTGGACATTGAGCCGTTGATCACAACTCTCTGTGTGCCACCATCTTTCTCTCCAGAGTGGTTCTTTATCCCCAGAGTGGTCCATCCGTCAGATTTATGTCTCTCCGATTTAGAGACAAGGATGTTGTGCGGAACGGTGTCAAATGCTTTGCACTAGTCCAGGTAGATGATAACTTCTCTGCCTCGTCCTTCAGTTCTGTAGCCCCATCATAGAAGGCCACCAAATTGGTCAGGCAGGATTTCCCCTTAGTGAAGCCATGCTGACTGTCACCAAGCACCTTGTTTTTCTACACTTTCTAGTCATACTGCCTGGAGGCTGCACCAACTGATCTAACTTTTCATGTGTTTTATATAAAAATGACTGGAAAACCAGAAATCTTCAGCTAACATTTTTAATTCTGTTTTTTACTTCCATAGCCCACAGGATGAGGACACTTCATTCCATTTTGATGGCAGTGGATACTCAGTTGTGGAGAAGGCACTTCGCTCAACAGTGACTCAGATAATAATATTTTTCAGTACCTTTTCACCTAATGGGCTTCTTCTATATCTTGCTTCAAATGGCACTGTAAGAAAATGGATCGAATTCTTAAGCTGTCAAAGTCTGTTTAGATAACTTGATAGTTTCTTGCTGTCTTTGTTATTTTTCAATTTATGTGTATTAAACCAAGTTATTGTCTTTCTATAGATTATTACATGTGATTGACATCATAAGACATAAAAGTAAAGACAGGAACCCTAGAGATGGCTCTCTAGAGCAAATAGTCACACATACTAAGGACAAAATTAAGCAATAAAAAGAATTATCCGTGATTTGTTTTAATCCTAGACTAAAATTATTGATTATTTAACTAAAAGAAACACTAGGAAAAACAAACTAGTTTTGTTTAATTGAAGGAACCTTTTCAGAATGTAAAATCTTTTGGAACTGAGCTTGTAGAAGGACAACATAATGTTGAGTAGGCTTATTGGATTAAATCCATAAGGTGGGAATTCAGTAATCTGAAATAAATGAAATAAAACTCCCTGCAACAACAGTATAACCTAGACCCATCTCGAGACCTTCACCATCATGTTATGCAGTTTAGCTGATGGTTTTCTTTTCCTGAAGGAGGACAAATCTTTGTTTAGATACAGATTGTTTCAGAGTCCCTGCATTATTTATTTGCTTTGTTATGTACTCACTGCCTGTGATATCTGACTTAAGTTTTACAGTGCAGAGGGGGCACTTTTAATACAATTCAGAAAGTCTTTTTACTGCGTGAAGAAGCTCTTTGCTTCTTGCTGAACGAACAGTGTAGTGTTTGATCACTATGCTAATAGTCAAATCAAATTACTGTCAACTTCATCCAAAAAAAGGCAGATGTGACCTTTTATGTTTAAACCTTCCTCTGCTGAGTAATCAAGCCTCATGATGCATATAAGTACAAATAGCAAAAAAACAAAACAAAAAGACATCCTTGTGAGGTATACATAAAATAATTTTCCTAAACCTAACGAAGATAGGTGTCTTGGGCCTAACAAATAGTCTAGGTACCAGAGCTACCAAACCTTTCTCACACAGTAGCCCAAACCTGCCAAGAATGCATCCTTTATTTCCAGGAATTTAATCTGTTTGGTTTTTGTCATTGTTTTGTTTGTTTCTTTCCCTCACAGAGAGATTTCTTGTCCCTTGAGCTTGTTGATGGCAAAGTGAGACTGACTGTTGATCTAGGTTCAGGACCTCTTGCTCTGACAACAGAAAATCGTTACAACAATGGAACGTGGTACAAAATTTCATTCAGTCGGAACAAGAAACAAGGTAGGCTACATTCTAAAAGAAACAGGTGTCTGCACATTTACAAATATCTAAGATATCCACAGGGAACATCACTGCAACCAAATTTGGTCACTTCCAATGCAGTTTCTTTAGCAACCACACCTATGTTATGTTGCTTTATGAAGGACAGCAGTGCAAATCTTGTGCTTGGTTTGGCACATTTCATAAAGAGCAAGTAGTGCAGAAGCTGTCAGACAAAAATATATCAATATTCTTGAAAGAGTGAAAGATCTTTGTCCTAGTCTGTGTATGAGGGATCACAATTTTTTATTCTGTGCTTTAATAGTACCTAGTACAGCAGCATTTTGGGACCCATGTTTGGGAAACAATTCATACAATACAAATAATACATGTGTCATGGTTTATGCCCAGACGATAACTTAGAACCACGCAGCCACTCGCTCACTGCCCCCTTTCCCTCCTCCCCCTCTGTGCAGGATGGGGAAAAGATAAAAAAAATGTCCCCAATGAACACAAGTAATGCACAATACAACTGCTCACCACCCGCTGACCGATACCCATCCTGACCCAAGCAGTGATCTGGGCCTTCCGGGTAACTCCCCCAAGTTTATATACTGGGCATGATGTGCTGTGGTATGGAATACCCCTTTGGCTAGTCTGGGTCAGGTGTCCTGTCTCTGCTTCCTCCCAGCTTCCCGTGCCCCTCCTCACTTGCAGAGCATGAGACTGAAAAGTCTTTGATCGGAGTAAGCATTACTTAGCAACAACTAAAACATTGATATGTTGTCAGCATTGTTCTCAGACTAAAGCTGAAACACAGCACTTTACCAGCTACTAGGAAGGAGAAAATTAACTGTTACAGCTGAACCCAGGACAACATGTTAGTATCTATAACACTATTCTTGTGTATATTTTTTTCCTGTAGACTTTCCCAGGTTTGGTTTTGGCAGAGAGAATGAATGAGATTAACAGAATAGCTGGAAGTACAACAAATTATTCATTCTAAAAATAAGATGATTGTCTGTGCATGTTTTAGTCAATGAATACATTTTCCCTTATTAGAGACAGGATTGCCAAAGTGAAAAAATGTGTATTTGTGGCCTTCTCCAGATCTTTGCTCTCTTTTCTTTGCAGGAATTTTGGCAGTCATGGATGCATATAACCTTAATTACAAAGAAACCAAGCAAGGAGAATCTCCTGGGGTTGCCTCAGACCTGAACCGCTCTGATAAGGACCCAATCTTCATTGGTGGGATGCCAAGATCAAGGATTGTGAGGTAAAATGTTCTCTTGCTTTCCCTCCTTTGCTGTGACTCCTGTCAGTAGAGGAAAAGACTTCAACAAACTCTGCTATCTCCACTGAAATTAGTGAAAGTCAGTGACGTCTGAAGTCTTGTCAATGGCCATGTATACCACCAAATTATCTGCCCTTTGCCTTCAAACTCTAATGCAGTGTTTTTTGCTGATAGGTCTGACAATGCAGTTCAGATCAGAGACAAGCTTCTGGTTTTCCCCTCCATGGGTGATTTCCACAACCGCAGCCGGTACTTTTTGTGTCAGATTGCAGCAAACGTTCTGCTCTGCTGCCTGGAATGATGCTCCTTTGATGTCTACCTGTGTGAGCCTTGTGTTTTCCAGATGGCATTTATGGGCAAAGCTGCAGTCTGGGATAAAAATTCTACTTCGGAAAGGAGTGTTGTGATTCAGTTTTGAAACTTGGAAGAGAGGAGAAACAATTGTGAACAAATCAACAAAATACATTACAAATATATATTTTATTAGCATGTCTTTAGTTTAGACTTTTTCTATTGCACATCCCTGCTGAACTTGTAAAATCACATTTCTTCTACTGGCTTCACTTTGCAAGGAAAAACCTGGCAAAAGAAATCTAATTAAGTTGTCCGCATGCTCTTGACAATAAGGTAAATTCCAGAACAATATTAGTCTCTGTGCAGTTATTGCAGAGGTGCAGACTTGTTAATCTTAGGTAGCATACCAGCCATAAAGAGATTAAGGTAGGATAGCTTTAGATTTCTCTGACTTAAACCTTGACCCAAATTAGGCATCCTCCAGATTTAAGAAATGCAAAAGAATTATGAGGTAGCAGAGAGCTACAGTTACCCTCTCACACAACAGCCATTACATTTCGGCTGAATATTCATCTTAAAGTTTTGGAAAATGACATGGCCTGGCAGCACAGCACTACACACTTGTATACATTTCCATTGTCCCCTAACATTTGGGGACAATGTTAGCTGACTCTTTTTAAGATCAGAATTAATAATCTGCTAATAGTAAACCCCAACTTACCTCTGTTTCAGTTTAAACTGGGTTGACTGCATTCTTCTAAATAGGTCTCTCTTGTTCTTATTGAAAAGAACCTAATCTTTTCTCCCAGGAGATTCCAAATACTTGGAAAAAACACCATGTTTTGTGTTTCAGGAAAGGTCTTAATAGTAGAAGGTATGTGGGATGCATCAAGAATCTGGAAATATCCCGTTCAACCTTTGACTTGCTTAGAAATTCATATGGAGTAAGGAAAGGCTGTGTATCGGAGGTAGGAGACTTTATGTTTTGTGATTTGATCTTTATTGTTACTGAACAATGAATAGTGATGTTTATAGTGATGAATCTAGGGATTTTAAGATAATCTGATCTCTGCTTGAATTTTTTTGTTCTTACAAAGTTGGAGGATAAAGTCAGTAATTATTTCGCTTCCTCATAAAATAGCCTATTCGTACTGTGAGCATCTTGAACAATGGATATATTGAGTTGGTACCTAAGTCTTTAAGCCCAGAATCAGAGCTGATGGCAACTTTTGCTACAAAGAACAGCAGTGGCATCATCCTTGCTGGACTCAGCAGGGGACTGGAAAAGCGACGACGTAGACAAGCACATTTGGCAAGTACTGAAAGATTTTTTTGTTTTGTTTTTGCCGTTTTTGTTTTGCAATATAATCAGGTTTTTATGGCTATAACTTGGCTTAGGAAGGTCCAAATACAGAGTCAAGGTTAGGGAACAGAGGATGTTCATTGAAGCAGAGGAGAGGTGAAGGATCAGTTGAGACCTGGTATGGTTACTAGGTCCTAGAATGCTTTTGCAACAAGGAGGAAAACTGCACATGAAATACAGAGAAGTTACTTTTCGCTTCTGTTAATCAGAAGTAGTTAATGAAGGATTTGAGATAAACAACTATCTATCTCTTATCTTGTGGGCTGTTTTGGAGCTCCTGGAATGCAAGGACAGCATCTTAGTAGGATTACCTGCCCCTTTCTTACTCTCTTCCTCTAAGAGGATGAGTAGGGTGGTGGACCAAAGAAACTTCCAGCTCTCAGGTTTTCTGTTAGAAGGCGTTGCAGTCTAAGAGGTACCAGTACAATGCCTTCTAGTCTTTGAGTTTCATTAAAAAGTTTATTTACAGCAAAGTTGGAGGTAATTTTTTTCCAAAGTATGGTCTATTCAGACACTGAATGAGTGACAGGAAATTGAACTGTAGTTAAAAACTAATCTTCTGATTAAATCCACAGCCCTTCTTTTCCATCATGCTGATGGATGGTCATCTTGTAGTGCATGTTAATGCTGGTGATAGAGCAAGTACTAGGAAAGTAGTTCTTCAGTCTGCTCATGGAACATACAGTGATGGACAAGAACACTCTGTCATCCTAATCCGGAATAAGAGGTACATGTTACTGCAAAGAGTACTACCTGTTTAATTGTTGTATGCTGTTGTCAGTTCACTGTGCTCTTTGAGGAACTGCCTTTGCTAACTCATTATGTGGAATAATCAGGGCTGTGTTTTTCTGCTGTTAATGCAGGTGTTCTTATTTACATGGTAATTGTATGCAGCATACAGCCACTGATGACGTTGTAGTTAAAAGCTCTCAAAATCTCTAGACAGCTTGGGTCACTTGTGTAAAGTGTACTAAATAGTATCAGAAAAAATATAACTATCAAAATAATTTAGAAAGAAATTTGAAAAACTCCACATTAAAAACTGTGAAAAGAGGAAGGTCTTTTAGTTTTAAGGCATTGAAAGGATTATCAAAGTGATGGAATCTCTGTTTCTTAGAGCAGGACATTTTTATGCTGAAAGGAATGCTTTTTCATTTGAAAATGAATGTCTAGAGCCCTTGTTGAATGTTTTTCCTGCTTTATCTTTTTCAGGATCATAACTGTACAGGTGGATGAAAGTAACCCTGCAGAATTGAGGCTTGGTGCATCAGCAGAAATGACACCCATTAATATTTCCAACTTCTATGCTGGTGGCATTCCAGCAGGAGAGGGCGTCTTAGGGCTAAAAATGGCTGGCTCCTTTTATGGCTGTATCAGCAATATCATTTTTAACAAGGAGTAAGTCAGAAGGGTAACTGCCCTGTTTTTGAAAACGTCGTATAGTAATTATTGATTGTAGTTTGTAATTTCTTGCATGACGTCCGTTTGCCTGGTTTTTAACATAAGACAAGTATTGGGTATTGTAACAGCCAGAAAATGGATATTACCAGCTACATACATATCCAAGTAGCATTAAAAATGTCTTTAATGTGTATGGAGACACAGCACGAAATGTAACTGTCTCCATGGTAGTTTCATCTGCATTTACAGAAAGAATAGTTTTCCAAGAATGTTGTCTATTAATATTGTTCTGTAGATGGATTATTTGCCAGTTCGCAATCTTTTTGTTCCAGTATGCCAGTTCTTTCCCCTTCTCCCACTACTAGTCAAAGACCATGTGAAATACTGTCCTTGTGCTTGGGAAATGTAGGGAGTTTGAATTTCACCTCTTAAAATGTAGGGTTTTTTGAAATACAGGCTTTTGTATTTCACCACTTCCATGAAGTATGAACATGTGGATATGGACAGCTGCTTTTTGTCAGAGAAGACTAAACCAGCCATACCAGAAGACATTGAGATTCAGCCTGAACTTCGAGCTTTGCCAGTTCCCCTGAGGCCTCTTACAGACACAAAAAAAGTATGTATTACAGCAAAGCTTTATTACTTCTTCTAGGAAAGTGTTCAACAACAAGATGTTTTTTAGCTTTGTGGAGAATTTTCAAAGTATGGACAGTGTATATTTATTTCTTCTGTGGTATGGAACGGTTCAAGGAATGTGAATTTGAAATTATTATTTCTCATAGAAACACTGTGATAGAAACCTTTGTAACAGCCTGATGACCTTTTGGAAGGGAAATATAGTTAGGTTTGTCATTGTTCAGGCAGCAACACTAAAAAAGAAAAGGAAAAGTGGAGTGATAGTTCTCCAGCAGAAAGACTTGAAAGTAATTATTACATCTCATGTGTTCCTGCCAAAGTGGCTCTGTGCTGAGTTTTGTATTAGCTGTGCAGTTCAGCATTCACTTTTTCCTGGTCACACATATGCTTTGTGTCAAAAGAGGAGGTAGAAACCATTCCAGAGACGCACAGTGTCTGAATGCAGCTTGCATGGCACCTGTTTCCTCTCACACAGACCCTGTTCCCAGGAGAGATGGAAGCATTACTTCTCTCCTTCTGCAGCTGCACATCTTTATAATGAAGTGTTTCCAAAGCATCCTGAAATAATTTTTTATGTGGCAACAGAAAGCAGGATTTTATACATTTCATACAACTGTGGCTATAAAAAGAACTAAGTTGTCCTTCTCAGAGCTAAAGTATAGCTTTGGCTCATACTCTGTTACTCAGCCCTCCATCTTCCAAATCATAACAAAAATGTGCATCTTCACTAAATGGGAAAATATTTCTACCAAGTCCATGAGATTTTCACTCTGAAATTGTACTCTGTCTTCCAACATTTGTTATCAAAAGGGCTATCAATTGAGATAAATGGTGAATGAATACTTCTCAAACTGCAAACATTTCTCAAAAAAGACAAGTGCTGTCCATGAGGCATAGCTTAATCATTAGGACTAGTTCTTTTTGAGCCTAAAGACAGCTCAGAATGATTGGAGTTTAGCTAATTGATGTTGCTATATACTTTGTAGTTATCATGTGGCTCAGTTTTGCTCCTTACAAAGCTCTGCTGTTCAGCACTTGCTGGTCAGCACCTGATACTATTGTTCTTAATAAAATCCTTTTGTTAACAGGTAGCTTGTGCAAAAGATGAGCTACCTGATCATGTTCAAGGTGCCCATCAGTTCGGACTTGCCAAAGGCAGCCATATGACACTACTCTTCAATCAGTCTATTGTCAGGAAGAAGTGAGTATATCCTGAATCACACATGCACACAGTGTACTACTTTGTATTGAGTTACAAGAAGTGCAGTGATGGTTTTCATGAATGATCACTGCATTACCAGCTTTAAATGTAGCCCTCACTTCAGGTTTCTGTGGATTCCTCATTGTAGAAGGCATCACAACAACTGCAGTGTAATTAATATCTTTCCCAGATTTGGTCAAGAGTTTAACTCATGGTCAAAGTTCTTCATTTTTTTCCCCCCTCAGACTTAAGAGCCCCACTGTACCACCTTCTGTAAGTATTTTTCCACATACAATGCTCAGCTGGTCCCTGCTCTTGTGACTGATACAGATAACATCTCACCTTCTGCTCACCAGGTTTTCTGCAATTGCACCTTCCATGTCTGCTTCACTCCCCAGGTCACTGAAGGAGAGAAGACTGCTGAGACTAATTCTGTTGAGACTTAATAGGCGATAGATAGCCCCTCTGCCACTCATACTTGTTTGAGAGGCTCCCAACAGGGTCCCCAAAACACAGCCTGCATATGCTTCTTTTAACTCAGGAAGCCTCTGCAGGCACTGAGAAAAGAGTTGGTTTTGCCTTTTAGCTCTTAATGTTCTAATTACTGAACATAAGGACATTGCAGAGAATTGATGCTATGTAGTCTGAACCTAGTGTCTCCATAATAAATGGCTTAATCAACTCCTCTACCTTTTAAGCTGCCCCCTGTTCTCAGTCTGCCCATTATATCCCAGCAAGCCTGGCTAATAGTAATGGATGCCGTCCCATTATCCTGGAATTCGTTCCTTTCTTGGGGCAATAGGCAAGTCTGCAGTCACAAACAGTTGAGCCTGTCCCTCTTAAAGCCCAGCTTACTCTGGCAAGCACTTTTTCTGTCTCTGACAGGTACAGCACTGATTTCTATTCATGAAATACATTATGGGTCATACTTGCTTAGAATCAATGCAAATTCTACTTTTCTGACCTTTGTAATGATAAATTTTGTTTCATAAGAAGGCTGTTCTCTGCCTGGAGAAAAGCTTTTTATCAGTGCAGAAGAAATACTTTCAGTAACACTGAATTTTCGTTGTTTAGACTTTCTGTCCAGATGAATCTCAGAACCTTTGCCTCCAGTGGCCTGATCTACTACATGGCTCACCAGAACCAGGTTGATTATGCAGCCCTACAGCTTCTTGGGGGACAGCTCTACTTCTCATTTGATCTAGGGAAAGGAAAAGCGGTAGCTTTTCACCCTGCTGTTATCAATGATGGAAAATGGCATACGGTAGGTAGTCACCAATCTGGTACTCCATTTCCTCTTCCCTGGAGTTACTGGGATGGTTTTATGCTGCCTTTCCTTACGCTTTCTGTTTTACAACAGCAAACAGGTTTTAACCCAATCATGAAACCGTTCAGATAACTTGTGTTTGAATGTAATTATTTCCTTTTTAAGTTCTCATTAATTTTGCATCAATTTCGGCATCCAACTATCATAAAGTATCTCAGGTTGTTTAGAAATCCAACTGTGTAATAACAGTCATCTTCAACAGAGAAGAACTAAACACAGAGGTCTAGAAATTCTGACTTTTTCCATGCAGAGAGCTTTCCGTGCACTATGCCACCAAAGACCTGCAACTGTGTGAGAGGGTGAAAGAGATTTATGGGTGCAGAGTTTCTCGTTTCTCCCACATACTGCTTAATACATAACCATGCCATAGCAGCTAGTGCTAGCAGGGAAGCACTTTTTCCTTTCCTTTGTTGGTGCAACATGGAAAAGGTAGGCATTTGGAGTTTGGAGGCTGGAGGGGAAGTACTTGACATAAGACAAGTTTGAGGAGAAATTATGGCTACAGCTTTCAGGTGTCACATTCAAGTGTCACATAGCATTCAGGGCGTCCTGTACAAAGACTCTGTGTCAGCCTCTATTGGCCCAGTTCCCCAGAGCAGCTCACTTGCTGCTGTCTCTGGCATGCTTCATGAAAAATAACTGATGTCTGCATGAATTTTAAAAGCAATTCTGACCACATTACTTTTCTTTAAGGCAGGTGAGGATGCTAAACTTGCCTTCCCTTGTCCATATCTGAAGCCTTAAATCCAGGAAGTGGCTTCTGTGGGACAAAGTGATTGATGACACAAAGCTACCGTCTCTCTTAGGTGCCTAAGGAATCAGCATAGTGGTTTTTTTGGATTTCCTATATAATCAGCAGAAGAAAAAGCAGCAAAAACAAACATAAAGAAAACAGATGTGAGTTTCTGTCACAGAGAAATATCACAGTTAAGCTCTGCTGCCTTTCCTGAAGAAAAGAATGCTCCAGGATTTACAGCTGCATGTTTAAAATTAAATATACTCATGTAAAACTCATACTCACACTATCAGCTTTTTAAGATATGAGCAGATTTCATAAAAGAGCTGACCTACCTTTACTACCCAGGACATAAAAGCGTGAGCGTGAACCCTTTTTTGAGATTAAGGCTGAGTCACAGCACTTCACAGCTGGGGGTCATTATTGCGATAGTTCTACAGTCAATTTAAGATAGTATGCGTTGCTGCTGAAAGAAGCACTTCTTTCTGTTCTCTGCCATCTGCTTCTATCACCCTGCTTGTACCACTTTATCGCCTTACCAATGCAAAAATTTATGAAACCTCATGTTGAATCTGGTCAGGATTCTGAATGGGCTAAAAGTAGCCAGGGAAGAAAAAATGGCTAGCTGACTTAAAATAAAGACCCTTGTCTGCATGTGAGTAATTGTTTTAGTGTAAGAAAGGCATAGGGTGTGAGAAAGAAGGTGAGACAAAACTGGAAAGCTTGTTGGTCATAGCAAATTCAGCACTGTCCATCATAAAATTGCAGCATAGGATTGTGTGCTTCAGAGAGGTGAGATGGTTTCGCTGGTGGGCAGCACAATAATTGCAGAAGAACAACACAGTACTTCCCTCTTCAAACTCATGTACTTGTATCCTAAGGCAATAAATTGGTGGCTTTAAATAATGTTTGTTAAAACACTGAAAAAATTTATGCAGGACAGCATGCAATTGTTGTCAGCCCTTGGGGAGGCAAGGAAGCAGTTCAGCTGCTCAGCTGCATTCTGAAACGGCCTCAGCCTCACCAAGAATTTCAAGAGGATGCCTTAGTACAGCATGTCAAAGCAATCTAAGCATTAAAAATTGTCTTGCTTACTTCTGTGGCAAATGATGACTAGGTAACAGATTCAGCTTACTGATTTATGTCTGCATGCTCTCATTTTTTTCCAGATAAAGACAGAATATGTTAAAAGAAAAGGTATAATCATTGTGGATGGACAGGAATTAGTAGCAGTCAGTGCTCTGGGAGATGGTAGCACTTTGGATGTGGAGGGGAAGCTCTACGTGGGAGGACTCCCCTTAGACTACGTGCCGAAGAATCTTGGGAATGTAAGAATGTTTGGGGTGTTGAGATGTCTGATATTTTGCAATACTAGAATGAGTATACTGCATCAAACCCATCTAATTCAGTGTCCTGCCTCTAATAGGCATAAAAGAAGTACTTAGGAGAGAAACAACAAAGAAAGTAATGACCCTTTACCAGATAAATCTTTCCAGCTTTCTATGGCTTAGTGATTCTAGCTAGATCTTGTATCTTTGTGTTTTAGTAATAGCCCTTAATAGATCTTTTTTCTCTCAATCTCTCTGTTAAAAATGAACAAAGAATATAAATTCCTGTGTTTTATTATATAAAGTAAAATATGACCTAGAATCTCAAGCATTTTGATACCTAAGTCCTACTGCATTCAAATAGGAATTAGGTGCCTTAAATATCTCTGAAAGGCTGGATTTAGCTGTCTGAGATTAAAACATACTTTTTACACATGCTTTTAAAAGGTAGGTTTTTGTCGCCTTACTCCTTGCGCAGCCCATTATCTCAGGGAGGATTCTGGTGATGATAACAATGTTTCTTAATTCCTGGGCATACTTTTTTCACCCATGCTTTTTAACTGGATAATGGGGCTAACAAATATTTTAATGCTTTGAATTGGCAATTGCTGGAAATAGTAATAGGGAGAAATTCTAGTGAATCTTTTTCCTGCATAGAATTCTGGTGATGTGTATTTGTAAAATGTACAAAAATTTTATTCACTTGTTAATTTGATTAAGTATTTTTGGAATGTCTTTAATTGTTGGGTGTATCCCTGCTCACTGTGAGGGTGGTGAGGCACGGGAACAGGTTGCCCAAGGAAGTGGTAAATGCTCCATCCCTGGCAGTGTTCAAGGCCAAGTTGGACAGAGCCTTGGGTGACATGGTCTAGTGTGATGCATCGCTACCCATGGCAGGGGGGTTGGAACTAGATGATCTTAAGGCCCTTTCCTACACTATTGCAGAAAGTGTTGTAGAGAATGTTTTTAAACAATATTTATTTTAAGACATTATGTACATTTGTAACCTGATATAAGTATAGGTAATAGTAGAAATTGAATTATGTAAATATTTTAGATCTTGCTGTGTTTGGTTCAGAGAGTTTTTTATTTACAGTAACATCAGGTGAATCACTAAGAGAGCATTGCAGCAGTTTGTATTACACATTAACTCTTACATTTCAATATGCTTAGGTGACTCACAGTATTCCTGCCTGCATTGGTAACATGACTATTAATAGCAAGCAACTGGATAACGAAAGCCCTGTCTCTATCTTTGCTGTGAATAAGTGCTATATAACAGCGCAGGATGGTACTTTCTTTGATGGGAGTGGCTTTGTTGCTCTTGGTAAGTGTTGTTAAATGAAAACAGTGCCTTACTGAATTAATGTTAATGAAAACGTACTCCTTGTACGTCTTGCTGGAACTATGTGTATTTAATTGACTCACACAAAGAGTGCATGCCCTGCATATGTATTTCTGAGTCCCTTTACTCCATATGTGCAAAAGTGGTCATTTCTGCAAATGGTTATCTTCCACCAATGAAAGAGCTAATGATTCTAGCGCTCAGAAGGAAATCAGTTGTCTTTTTCTTCAGCTAAGTATATCCATGTTCATGATGTTAAGGTCTGTTAAAAGGGCACGGAGACAAAAGATGTAGGGGACTTTTGAAGTAACATGAATGATTACGTTTGTGCTCTTTACTGTTTATTACAAATGAGATAAAATGTATTAAATCTATATTAATGAAAGAAAGCTTATCTGGAAATTTACCTTTTCCAGTATAAAATGTGAATTAAGACTGTGGAAAATGTACTTTCCGCAAGGTTGTATCCCACCAAAGTAATTAGCAAGCTTTTTAGGTCTTCCAATGATGACGAATGTATTCTACTTTGTACTATGGGTTACAAGTCTTCTATTAAAAGCTCATAACTTCTTTTCAGTTAGAGAAGGTTACAAAGTGCGGTCTGATGTGAACATCACACTGGAGTTTCGTACAACAGCAGTACATGGTGTTCTCCTTGGAGTCAGCAGTGCTAAGGTTGATGCCATTGGACTGGAAATTGTAAATGGCAAGGTAGGCTCCCCTGTGCTGGCACACTCATTTCACAAGGCTTGCTTAAAACTGGGAGGCTAGAACTGTTTGGTAGAGCTAAATAGACACCAGTGAAATGTGGTAGAGGTAAAATGTCTGAACCAAATCCCCACAGAAGTAGTCTGGGGCAGACTTTCCGTCTCAATGTTTCTCATCACCTTCATATGATAAAATGTCATATTAGCAGAAGTCACTGGAACTTTTTTCCTTTTTAATTTGTGTAATTTCGTTGGCCTGTAGCCACTGTGTCCTCCTGTACTACACGCCTTGGATGTGAGGCCAAATATATACTCTCCTTATAGCTTAATACCTTTTCTGCCATAGAGCTACCCTTGTCCTTGATAAACATATTGCATGTACAAAGCACACTGTTTTGTAATTGCTTCTTCAATATTCATAAGCAATTAGCTCACTCTCTATTTCTACTGGCCATTATATGCCATAAACCATTTAACAATTAATACATAGTTCTCCACTCATCTCCTGCATAAAAAATGTATATTTTATTGCTCTAAGTATTTCCTGTTCTCAGAAATGGCTCATTTTTTATTCAAAACTTCCTAGCTAGAGACAATGTTAAATGTCACTGTTTCTGCGGGACATGCTTTTTCAGTTAATATTTACATATTAATCCTCACCACAGAGCTGAGGAAATGTCTACTGCTTTGAAAAATGTATACATGAAGTAAATCAATACATGTATTGACAATGAGAAGTGCTTTCAGTCTATTCTCTTCCTCTTCAACTAGATACAGTGGATGTTCTTTCATATCTGAAGTCTCAGCTTCTTTGAGAAAATTGCTTGATTTTTATTTGTAAGAAACATTGAAGTCCGACGGGAAGTATATCCAAGCTAACCCAATGGAACATTGCATGGATAGATTTAAATCTTAGATTTTAAAGATACTTCAATAAGGGCACTCTCTATCCATTATCCAAACATTAACTTTGCATAATTACCAAACATCTATTAAGAAGGAAGTCTCTGCACCAGCATGATTGTGCTTTTATCTACACAAATTAGTTCATGCATTCTTCTTACTTTATATCTTTATTGGCATCTGGTTGTTTATACAGGTTTTATTCCATGTCAACAATGGAGCTGGCAGAATAACAGCTACATACGAACCAAGAGGCACAAATAGTTTGTGTGATGGAAAATGGCACAAGCTTCAAGCAAACAAAAGCAAACATCGCATTTCACTGATAATTGATGGGAATTTAGTCCAAACTGATAATCCCTACATCCAGTCAACATCTGCAGATACGAACAATCCCATTTATGTTGGAGGCTATCCTGGTAGGTGCAATAATATTTCTCTTCCTTTCCCTCCCTCCTGGTCTCGCTCTTGTAAAAATGGCTCTTAATGCAAGCGCTCTCTCCCTGCTTTCTCTCCTTCTCTCCTCTCTCCTCCTTTCTTCCTCTTCCCTTCTCCCCCTCTCCTCTTCTCTTTTCTTCTCCTCTCCTTCTATCTTTCCCTCCTCCCCTTCTCTCCTCTTCTCTTCATTCTCTCCTTCCCTCCTTCACTCCCCATTCATGAAGTTCTTGATTGAGTTATAAATCATAGTTGCCCTTTTCCACGTTGTGGCTGACATCACAGCATATTATTTGTGTATATTGTCTTTCTGGAGGACTGCATTTATCTGTTGAGTGTGTTGGCAAGATCAACTGAACTCGTATCACTTTCCTACACAAACCTGCTCCTTAGTTTCTGAGAAGGATTTACTCTACATGGTTTGTCTTTCAGACTCTCTCTCAGACTTTACAATGTCCTTGCCTGTGTATGTTGCGGTATGGTTCTTTTGCAGTCAAATTAATATCAAGGCTTTTCTTCACATTCATCTAAGTAACGTTTCCATAGTGGTCTTCTCTGCTTTATTTTTGCTAATGTTTCAAGTCAGGGGCTGTGCAGGCACAAGTCAAGCTGCTGCAGGTGAACATGTAATTCCTATGTTCTATGTAAATTCCCTTCTGTCTGTCAATCGTACTAGGATGATAAATAAAAAAATAGTAACACAAACCATATATGATTCAATTACTTTTCAATTAAGTTGTGCTACTCATTAGTTGATAATTTGAACCGAGACAATGTACTCATAAGGAGGATTGGTTTTTGAACATCATGAGTTTGGCCTTTTTGCAGGCATACTTTTTAATGAACACGTCGGTACTGAGAGTAACTAGGCTTTGTATGGCTTTGAATATCTTATGCTTTTACACATAGCATAAAATGCCCATATCCATTTGTCTCTGAAACAACCATTACAGTTTATCAGTTCAGATATTTCTATTTGTGGGAAAGCAAAGTGATGAGGTTTGAAGAGCAAACTCAGGTTTTAAATATTTGGAAAGATTTAGAGATAATAGCTTAAAATACTACAGAACTTTCTGTTGGACAAGGTTTTGGTGCTTTATGAACAATAAATTAATGCTAATTAGGTAGATTTTGATCAGTATTTGGTCTTCCTTGAATACCAAAGTGGCCTTATCAGCATCTTGTGAATTTTTTTTATTTTTTTTTTAAGTAAGGTATTGTAATACTAATTGTTCTTTCAGTGCTTTGTCTGTAAAGATTAAGGTTCATAGAGAAAGGAGAAATTCTTCAGTTCAGTGAGTACTGCAGAAGTTGAATGAATTGTTTGACAGGTTGTATGGAAGAAGAGTTGGACTATCTCCCAGTCTGTTTTGGATTGCTGATGGTGTCCATGACTGTGTACAGCTCAGCTGTTGCTTCATATTCTGCTAGTTTCAATTTTAACTTGAAAGATACCTATGTAGAATGCCTTTCTCCTCCCTTTTCCCCTCTCTCATCTCCCATTTTACCTTGGGACAAATTATTCCTGCAATCTCTGCCCAAGTTATCCCAGTCCATGGCTTATGCTTGAAGGCAGCAGTGACTGTCCATGGAAGGATGTCCCAGATATCCAAACATGAATGGAATGTGGTGCTACTCAGGCATTGCTTTTATCTCTTGTTGGGGAAGGAGGGGAAGCAGGTGAATAATAACCTAAGTCTTTGTATTGTTTCTTTTTACTGGAAATACAGTCTACATATTTCACTTTTGTTTTTCAGCTGATGTGAAGCAAAACTGCCTCACAAGCAAGAGCTCATTCCGTGGCTGTTTGAGGAACCTCGTGTTGACCAAGGGCCAACAGGCAGAATTGTTTGACTTCAGCAGAGCTTTTGAGCTGCGTGGAGCCTTTCCTCATTCCTGCCCTGGGGCTGAGCACTGAACTGCATCAAAGCCTGTCTGGGCTGAGGGGGGGGGAGGTTTGTTGATCTGTGATTTTTCATTCTCATTTCGTAATGAAGAGAAGAATTGGTGAGAGTCTGCAACTCTTTGATTTTCTGGTTGTTTTCCAACTCAGGTCATTTATTTTTTTTAGTCAGAAGCTTTATGTCTGCATTTTAACTAAATGGTTTTAAACAACAAATACCTCTACTACACTGTTAATGGCATTAATTGGGTATTTTTCTTTTCGGATTTTTTATTAATCAGTGTTGATTACTTGACAGTATTTCATTTTATTGTGTGTTGGCCGTTTTATGAAAAGGTAATAATTTTGGACCACATAATAAAAATACAATAAACTGTGCATTATTTCATGTAGTTCAGTTGTCCTTACATTTCAGTTAGATAGAGACAGAAGGCTAAGAAGTGAAAAGTAGAGTGGATGTAGTCCAGCAGAGGGAGCAGGAGACTAAAACATAATTTTGAAGGTCTCTGGTTCGTAGTCCAGTTAATAGACTATTCTTATTTATACTTTCTGTGGTAGCTCCAGTCCCTTTTACTTCTCCCTTTAATATCCAGTGCTTTTGACCCCCATTATAGCCACATTGTCTAGAAGGATTATGGTCCTGTTTATGCTTTCATGTAATCAGCTGCAGGACAGGCACACAGAGATGTATATGAAATGTTGTGTTGGTGAAGAAACTATTTGGGTCTCGTTTGGCAACAAATATGTATTTTGGAAATGAGAACTAATGCATCTTTCCTGGGAAACAGTATTTCTTACAGGATACAGGAAGGCACCTTTGGTGCTCTGTGATTCTTAATTCACAATGTATTGCATAATATTTTGAAAAATACTGGTTCAAATGAAAGCAGTTTGTCGCTGATTTCAATGAGGCAGGATTCCAACCAGTGTAATTTTGTACCTCCACTTGAACAAGGATGGCAGAAGGTAGTCCTTGGTGTAGTTAGCTATTCAGGTGCTGTAACAACAGAGTTACTTTTAAGACAGATTCACCACTGCTTTTTGCAATTGCCTGTCATCTGCTTCTATCCAAAAACCACGTGTTTAGATTTGAAGAGCTTTCTTTGTTGGTATTGGCTTTATTTTTGACATGGATACAATACAATGGGCACATTCTGCTGTACAAATACACTTACGTGTGGGTTTACTTCAGCAACACATAACATGAGGTCTGTAAGGGAAACATACATACAAACATTTTGCTTTGATTAGTGGCATCGTATTATTTTCCAGAGAAGACACAGATTGATGGAAAGCCATTGAAAAATAAAAATTGAAATACAGTATGTATTTTGTCTATTAACCTCAAGATCTGATCTCATAAGGTTCATATTACAAGCAGTAATTGAGGCAACATGTTTTGGATAAAATTTCATCCATATCCTTGAAGTATGTCTTTCTTTGTGGTTTCCAAATCTTGTCGTATAGAAGGAGAAACATTTTATCAATGTATAGGTCTAGTGGAGAGGTGAACTTAATAATAGAAAGTTTTGGAATAGTAAACCTCTATGCCAAAATATTTTTTCCTGGAAAATGTAGAGTGAGGTAGTTAATATTATACGTAGACACAGACACATTTGCACACACACAGACATTCTAATGACATTAGCTGCATAAACAGGTTAGAGCATTCCAGTCTGTTTCCAATACCTACTCCTTGCAATACATTCTCTCTTTTTCTCTCTCTCTCTGTTGATATGCAAAATGCTGTCTTTGCAGAGCCATGGAGTGCGTAAGTGGTTGAGGCATCTTTGGAGTTTGCTGCAAAAGTTTCTCCCTGCTTGCTACCACTTTCTTATTAATATGCATGTATGTTGCTTTTTGTTAGATGACAATCCTATTATAACTTTGTTTTGACTACAACTGCTGTTAGGAGGAACAAAATTCCCACTGCCTCCACTAGCATTTTGAAACATAAGGCCTAAATTTGAGACCTCATATTCAGAAGTGTCACAGAGATTATTCAGTTTGTCCGTGATATATTAAGTTAGTGTACCACAACAACACAAAACAACTTAATGTGTAACTATTAACCACAGTACACATGGGTCATTAGGTCCATTTGTATCAAAAGAGAATTTTGCCATTCTGTTTCAAAGACAGCAGGTATTTGACCCTGCTGTAGTAGTCAGGGCATTGTACGTAGAATCTAGTTCATCTGCTAATATGCATGTCTTGTAAAGTTATAGGCAATTTTTAGTATAAAACAAATGTTCATGGGATGGATTCCATGACATCAGATTTGGCTTTCCTAAGTTGCAAAGTGGTAAAAGGTGGAAGTCTTCAAAAGGCCTCTTATATCCTGTACAGAATACAGTGAGATCTACTTCAGAAATAATTCTGAAGTCCTAATTTCAGGGTCCAGAACATGCTGAGCAGGTTATGGTGTGAACACATGGGTGCATTGTACTTTCCCTTGCACGGCCATTGCGAACGTGGAGTGAGTGAGTGGGCAAGACTGAGGAGGTCAACATATCTGTCTGAAAGTATTATAGAAGGTTCTCATTTGCTATGACACTTCAAATTCTTTAGTTAAGTTTAAGCTTTCTGTATAGTCATAGAAGCTCTTTTGTTGGCTATAGATACAATTATGCTTAGCATTTATATGATGCTCGTCATATTCAAAGCACTTTCCACATAAAGTCCCTTTTCTGAGTTTGTCCTTCCTGGATGTATGTTTATAACTTCTGATCTGCTCAGGGAATTGTTTGGCTGCATCCGAGAGCAGAATTTAACTCAACTAATTCTCGTTTTATCTTTATAAGAAAAGTACTAGTCTCGTTTTACACCTAAGAGTAAAGGGCAGCATAGTAGAGTTGTTCATTGCCCCAGAGGGAACTAAAGGGAATCAAGAGCAAAGCACTTGACAAAACCTTTATGCTTAGTTCTATGAGCAAACCACAGATCTACTGTCTCTCATATACTTAAAATAAATAGTTGTCAAGGTAAGCAGTGTGGTTTATAACACCACTGCCCCAATCTTTTCCTGGATGCAGATATGCCTCCATAGTGCTAAGAAAAAAAAAAAGTAGAGTTAAAAATTACAGTATTTTAAAGAAAATGAAATTACAATGTTTCAAAATTTTATAGTTTTTTATCTCAAGAGGGTAAGGAACAAAGATGGGATCTGTCCCCTCTGTAGACATTATTGTTGCTGGTAAAATTACTGATTCAGTGTTGGTTTCTCTCACTGAACACTAACGGTGAAAGTTATCTACTGGAGAATGCTTTGAACCAGAAGTAGCATTTCTAGAATGTGCAAGCCTTCGTTGCACAGCTTCAGCAGAGAATCACAAGTTTTGGGCTTTCTCTTCAGGACAGTGTACTTTATGTTCATCTGGAGGACTTCGTTCAGAATGCTTTTACATTGTTACCTGGTAAACAGAGCACTAGCTTCTGCCTCATATGTGTGTCCAGGTGAGGAGCAAAACCCACTGCTGAGACTGAGTGAGTCCACAAGCTGCTATTTTTAATTTAAATTTACACTAAATGGGGCAAGCTTTTTTAATTTCCTAGCCTTATTTCCTAATG
>JANHGB010031395.1:0-26160 GCA_026283785.1 Coracopsis vasa
GGAGGATCCTACACCAGAGCAGGGGGATACCCAAAGCGGGCTGTGACCCCATGGGAAGCCCATGCTGAAGCAGGATCCTGGCAGGACCTGTGGCCCCATGGAAGGGACCCACGCTGGAGCAGCTCATGAAGAACTGCAGCCTGTGGGAAGGATGCGTGTTGGACAAGTTCATGAAGAATTGTCTCCCATGGCCTCTTCACACTCTGGAGCAGGGGAAGAGTGTGAAGAGGCCTCCCCCTGAGGAGGAAGGAGCAGCAGAGACAACATGTGTTGAACTGACTACATCTTCCATTCCCTATCCCTCTGCACCACTAAAGGAGAGGAGGTAAGGAAATCAAGAACGAAGTTAAACCCAGGATGAAGGCGGGGCTGGGGGAAAGTTGTTTTTCAGATCTGATTTTATTCCTCATTATCCTACTCTGATTTGATTGGTAATAAATTAAAGTTATTTCCCCAAGTCAAGTCTGTTTTACCTGTGATAGTAATTGGTGAGTGATCTCCCCCTGTTTTTATCTCTACCCAAGGAACCTTCTGTTATATTTTTCCTCCCATGTTCAGCTCAGAACAGAAGTGACAGAGCAGCTTTGGTAGACACCCACGTGCAGCCATGGTCAACCCACCACAATGGAAAGTATTTGATGAGTGGGAAAACAGCACAAGTGCACAATAGCAATCACTTCATCTCAGTGTAGACAAGGCTCGGCTGATGTATTGCAGGCTGGAATCCAAGACAAGTGTCTGGGACACTGACTCACAAAACCAAATAAATAGGGCATGGGAATGCTTCTGAGGCCTAAATACCATTTGTTCCTCCTTAAACGTACTGTAGGTTTCCAGCTCCCCAACCTGACAAACATGAATCTAGAGAAGAAAGGTCATTCTGTCCAGTGATAGAGTGCCAGGGAGCAGCAAGGGTGGTCGGCTCTGCAGAAGATGATGAAAAGGGAGCCAAGTGTAACAGCAGGACTGGCAGGGCAGGGACCTCTCTCACAGAGGCACCAGATGAGGCTACCCACAGCTCTTTCTCCCAGAGTGGGTGTTTTCACAGCAATCTGATGGTCCAAGGTTACAGCTGCAGCATCTCTGAGCAGAGCTTGTGCACAGGCTGCAAACCCCCTAGGGAGCAGGGGGCTGGGGGATGTGATGGGGGGGGGCAGAATACAAATAAAGGCACTGCAGACCAATCAGGGCATAGAGCCTGTCATTGCCTCCATAATCCTGGCAGTTTGGGTAGTATCTTATAGATTTACAAGAAAGTATGGGGAGGGAGGTGAAAGTCACAATATGTATGCAGCACAGGCAAGGTGGGATGAGCTGATTGCTGTGAGAGCTTTAGTGACACAAGTAGATCTCTGTACATTCAGGTGCCAGGTGACACCCTCTCTAGGGTGAACGCTGTTAGAATATTTAGGGTGTTGCATTTTTGGCACAAAAGTATTTTCTGAAATGAAATTCTACTGAAAATCTCACAGTGGCATAATAAGCAAATCAGAACGGTTAATTACACAGAGGTATAAGACAAGCTAATCGTATTCTCTTCTTCCTGGGAAATCAAAACATAAAACCCCACACATAACTATGCCTCCCTGCTGTTTAAAATCTCTCATTTGAAATTTGAAATACAGCATATGAATTCATAATTTTTTTTTCTTATGTCTATTCCTTAAGGATATTTCTGTAGTTTTTCATCAATCTGGTGTTCAAAAACTGTCACTGAAACAAAAGAAAAACAAGGTTACTTTCTGTAGTCTTAGGTGTCCAAGTGTTGCCAACTGAAAAAGTCAAACAACATATTTGTGGTTCCCCGTTTGCAGGTTATACTGTGTGGCAATCCCAGCCTTCAAGAGCAGTATCCAGGACTTACAGAGGAAAAGGTTTACCTCTGTTCTCACTCCTTTAACTCATGGGGACACACTGGCAGCAGCAGCGACACTACAAACATGGCCATCTGTTAAAACTGAATATTATAATTAATCTTTAAGGGAAAAAGCAGAGTATCCCAAATAACAGTATCCCACAAGTCATATGCAGTGTAATATATGTATATATGTATTTTTTAAATTCAGAAACTATGTTATATGAACAGAAGATTTTTAGAGCATCCTAAAATGTATTTAAGGTGATGTCGATCTTCACCTTTAATACATCACTATTAAAGGGACATTCTTTTGAATGCTGTGACTCTTTAAAAAAAAAGTCTGACCATCTTACAAGGTTTGAAAATCCAGTTAACTTTGACCTTCAGTTATTCTGTTAGCAGTGACTTAGCTTCCCCATCCCACTTAAGCTGATTACTAAACTACGCAGAAAAGACAGAATAGCAAAGGATCAAATATTCCAACTTCAGGATTCCATATCAAATACAACAGTAGCTTAAACAATAATATTCAGTGTTTCAGTACAAAACAAAAACTCTTGGTTACTGTACTGCATTATATAGTCAACAGAGACAGAAATTCTAACTTGCAGGATCTATTAAGACTCCCACAAACTACTGTATCATAAACTCACTATATGCCATATGTGCTAAACCAGCCATTTCAATTCCATTTGTAGCTATAATGTTCCACCAAATCATCCCACTCACATAAAATGTACAGAAATCCCAATACAGTGAACACTGGGACTATCTTTCTTTGTAAAACACAACTAAATATTGAATAAGCAACTGTGCAGATGTTCTTGTTTATTCTGCAGCATTTCACTAGTCTGAAGCTGTACAGGGCTAGAAATCAGATGGTTAAGGCAACTGTGAGAGCCCCCAGCAAGACGGGAATCTTAACAGATGCAGAATAACACATCTGACCTCCTCATTACAAGGGATGCATGGGTGATACTGTAAGTGTATCAAAGAATGAAAGCATGGAATTCAGGCTGTCTCTAGCTGGTGAAGGATTCCTTCCTGCCAGTTGGCATAAGCTGTAGGAATCAGAGCCTGAACTGTCCTAAACAATGTAGGTCTGCTGTCAGAATTAGGGAACAACAACAAATTGCCTGAAGACTTTCTGCAGAAGGATTTCCTTTTTTTGGTCCTAATCAAAAGTTTTTAGATTGCAAATCCAAAACTTAGTGATTTTTGGAATCCTTTTTATTATACCCATCTGCAAAAATTTGTTTGTACATTTGTCCAATTGTGAAATTTTTGGTCAAGAATGGTGTGGCAGCTGTGGCTAAAAAATTGAAAAAATCTCCACTCCTAACCCTGCAAGATAGCAAATATACGGACATTATAGAGGAAGGGGTGATATCACCTAACCCAAGTTAGGTGTCTAAGTTAATACAAGCCAATATGCAGCCAAAAGTTCCTATCTAATGTAAAGAGGTTTCCTCCCACCTTGTTGATGTACGCAGATGGTACAGATGTTTAGTAAACATCTGTCCTGATGCCTTATCTACTCCTTGTCCCAGGTCAACCACGCTTTTCCTTTCTGTGCACATAGCAGCATTTATCAGCATGCCAAGACAAAGCGTACAGAAGACAAGGACTGCAGAAGCAATTTTGATCTATTATTTCCTTAGAGAAAAAGTAAATTTTAAGGAGTGAAATTATAGGATAGAGAGCTTCAAGTTTCCATAGTTTAAAGCTGTATCTTTATACAGTGGCATTTAGAGGCATCTGTCAGTTGAAGAACTCAGTAAGTCTTTCAGCTAACCTTATGTTAAAATCAGATTTACACTTTTTCATTATTGGGTAAACCGAAAGATTAAGTTATATGTATTTACTCTGTGGAGTTGCTTTTCAATATTTGTGTATATGCTTAAAATAAAACCAGTTTATGGCATCAAAATGGACAGGTACAGGTTGCATGGGGGCTCTTGCACTGTGTGTTATGTAAACCCCATTTCTCATGTACTGCAACAGAGAAGCCAATTCCAGAGCTCCCAGCTGGGTCCCTCAGGTGACCTTGTTAGCAGCCTCCTTGCTGACTCAGTCCCTCACCGCACACTCCCCAGTCCCTCTCTCTCTGATATCCAGGTATCCAAATGAATCACTGAATGTGAAACACTGCTTGTTTTCATTTTATGCTTTAATACATTGCTTGTTTTGTGCTTTCCTTCTCCTTCCCAGTTACTACCTGCTGTCATGTCATCCTGTCTCTGCTCTTCCCTGGTGCTTTATATTTCATTGCTCTCCTTTCACCCTCTCTCCATGCTCTGCTAAGCACCTTGGCTACGACTAGCTTAAGGAGATGTACTCCCCTCTTATGTAGCTTAACAACCATTACGCTAGTCCCTGTTCAGTTTCACTGGGTGCACGGGGATTAATAACCATTTGTTGTCTCCACACCTTTTTTACTCTGTCACTCGTTTCAGTGAGAAGAAATACTTTTTTACTGGAAGACAAAGCCTGCAGCAAATTACTTAATTTTTGAGGTATATCAAATCCATTTTACTCCATTAACTTCAAAATACATTCTCATATAATTTTATATCTGTGCAAAATGGTCTGTGTAAATGTGCCTTAAAATCTACATTGGTCTTAGGCTGTAATATATTGAAAATGAGGGTTGAATATTATTAATGCAGAGCCCATTTGAAAGGATAGGACATAGATTTTGCCTATGTAAATGGAGAAGCAAAAAAAATGAAGAAATAATTTGTTTACCACTTTTTCTTTCCACCATGCTTCCACCTTCACGTTCTCTTGGCAGTGCATCACATTGAAAGCAGGACATGCAGCAGGTTCATTTTCTCTGCAGCTGCTGCTGATCTTCCATTTGATGACTCAACTCAACTACCAGCCTCTTCTCAGTGGTATTTACATTCCAAAATACATCTCTTTTGATGTCATGTCCATAAAATGGAAATAGGGTGATGTTACACCCTGCACTTCCAGATGCTTATAAACTTGCCTGGGAAAGTAATGTTAACCAGTTGTGCCTTACTGGTGGAGCAGGGAGGGAATTCTGGTATGGCTTTTTTATGTGTTGGCAGGGAGTTTCCAGTGGCTTAGATATCTGGTCCAGACACTTAATAGTTTCTTGACCTAATTGGCTAGGTTTACATGGTTTACATGTAAGCCTTTTTTTTTTTTTCTTCAGGTTTGCAGCAAATTTGTGTACATATGAAATACTTAGTTTATTTCAGGTTCTTTCTCTTAAAAGGCAAACTAAGGTATTAATCCTGACTAAAACCATACATGTTTGTGTGACTCGGGATTTATCGTGACTGATAGGCCCTTAAGGTGACTGAAATAATCTTCTCTTACTGGAGTGTGAGTTGAATGCACAGCATATGCAGTGTTTCCAGCTGGTGAATGAATATGTTTGTAGCATTTCTCAATGGTATACTGACAGAACACAGCATGACACAGTCTGCTATGTGAAAAATTGGTAAGGAAAAATCATGCCTGTTCAAGCAACCACAAATTGCTTCTGTTTTCATGGTCAGAGAAAGAACCTAGAGAGCATTCATAGAAAGATATATTTCATTCACTTAATATTTTAACATGATGTGAAGGTGATAGTGAAACTGAGTACAGACAAAAAACTGCCCAGCTGACTACAGGCAGAGGCCTTAGGGAATGCACTGTACAGGAGTGAATACAATGCCTAGTGGTACAAGATGATAGGTAAACATTTACAGCATTTTGGGCACACACCAGAATTATAGGACAGAGACATGCTTTTTAATATTAATCTCTCAAATCTCAATTATGAGTTTGGGTTGACATTTCATAGTCATAACACATGAACAACATTTCTTTTGGGTAAGCTGACCTGGAAGCTCAGCTTCACTTACTTATGTGCACTTTTGAGGCACGCTTTCCTGAGATATGGGATTCTCAGGATCAACTGTTCTGCTTTACAAATTCACTTCTATTCACTTGCACTGTTACATAGACATACTTTTTCAGCCAAGGGGAGTATTTCCGGGTCCAGTCATTGATCCATATAAGGACTGTAGTCAGTGAATCTTCTTCAGTACCAAGGAAGGTTAGTGTACTTCTTAGAAAGCAGCTCCTATTTCCTGATACCTTAGTGCAGGTCTACCTGGAATAAGAATGCAAAGCATCACTTGCTGCTTAATTTTTTTATTTTTTTTTAATTCAAAATTACATGGACATATTTCAGTAGAACAGCTCATTTGAGTAATTTTTAACTTATTGTTATATGTATTTTTCATTAGTCTTAATTACATAACATCTTTCCTGTACCAAATGACTGCAATATTTATAAGCAGAAGAAGGACTCTGGAAAGGTTCAAAGATGGACACACAGACATCTAGACTAAGTGCTTAACGGCATAGACATTCACAAACAAATCCTTTCTTAAATATTCTGAGGATTAAAAATGGCTTGCCCTGTATGGTGATCTTTTTCTATATTTGTTTAAGAAAAATGTTTGCAAATGTTATCCAAGTGACTCAGACCCACTTATTCAAATAAACATTTGCAAATACTTCCTGCTCTCACTTACACTACACATTTTATTAGGAAAAGCATTTGGATTATTCTGACTACTTGTCTACACACAGAAAAATTAAGCATTTCTGAGGAACATTCTTTGATGTTTTTGTATATTCTACATGGTAAAGCAGGAGTATAAGTAAGTTTATAATTACATATTGAAATGAAATCTCTTGCTTGTCACTCCTTGAGAGACAGTATGGCTTTGTGTTTCTTTTTCCTTTTTTTTTTAACTAATCTCCTATATTGTTTAGGTAAAAGCTAAGAAAATGGGTCAGACTCAGAGGAATGTTCAAATAGATGTTACGGTGTTAAATACACACATGAAACTCTTCAAAGCACAGACAGGCACTACCCACAAAATGATCTCCATGAAGAGGGACAGTTATTAACTCTATAAGCACCCTTTTTAAGAAAAACAACCCTAAAAGTCTAAGTTTCAATTTGAAGTTTTATTAAAATCACAGATACTGCGAGATGACAGAAGAGTATAATAATTTGCCTGACAAGCTTCATTTTGTTCTGCTTCTCATGCATTTGTGTCTACCAAAATCCATTCAGAAGTGATAGTGGGATCATTCCAGGGGCAACTACGTTTATTTAACTTCATTCTTCCATTGTTCCTGTTTTTGCTCATTGGTGTTGCATGAATTATAGAATTTATAGAATTCTATAAATTATAGAAACAGACTCTGACTATTGTGTTATAATGGAGTAGCTTTACACTGCAGTTTCATAGCCACTTTAATATGACATAAGTCAGCTTAACCATCAAAGACATCCACCACCCCCTCATTCCCGGGTGCTTATTTCTCCACCCATTACTTCAGGCACATGCAGTCATACAGCTCTGCAATGAAATACCTCAGGGAAGTAATCTGAGATAATTAACCTGGAAAAAAAAATCTCAAAGCCCAACAACAAAAACATATTTAAACCGTCCTGTGCCACCTGTTTTTTTTTCCAAGAACCCTCTTCGACTGTCTGATTTTGGTGGGGTTTTTTTATTATATTTTATTTTTGAACCTACAAGGTAAGAAGTTTTGGACAAGAAAAAACTGCCAAGAATTTCAGGTAGTAGTGCTACCTTATGCAGATTTAAACTAGCATAAAATTATGACATCATCATTCAGCCTATTCTGTGCACTCCAAAGAATTATTAACTAAAATGAATATAATGCTACTCAAAACAAAGAGAAAACAACTTGGCTTAAAATAAGCCAATAATATCTGAGGAGTGTTTTTAAACAAAAACATATCATCGCATAGACTGCTTGCATTATAAAATGGTAAAATCCAATGCCAGCACAGGGCTATTGTTTAAAGAAGCAGCAGGAAATCAGTAAAGATTTCATATATGAAAAGGCAAATTAGCTCTGTGATTTTTCAATCCAGCTTCTGTTTCCTCCATAAGTAAGGAAATAGTCAAGTGTCTTCCATCATAGGAATTATCCTTAGCATTAGTTATTTTTTTCCTGAAATAAAGGTGAATTTCACAATGGGTTTAAATTCTTAAAGTGAGGTACTGACAAATGCGGGTACCGACATGCAAAGTTGCAAAGTTCCAAGGACTTTATCCTGGAGGCACTGTAATTCTATATGTGCATAGTTTATTCCTTTACATTTGCCAAACCTTGCAGTATGCACATTCCAGTCTCACTAGCTGAGCAGCGTAAGCAGCTGGCCTGTGCCAAAGCCAGATCAAGATCTGCAAGCTAAGCATTCTTTAGCACTCTTGGTGCTGATAGGGTTGATCTTCCTATAAAGTGCAGCACTGGTTTAAGAGGAAGGAGATGATGTTGGCTCTTTCATTCATTCAATCATTGTTGATTAGCTCAGTCTGACAGGAGATGGGAATATCCTTAACCAGCAGACTGACACAGCACTTCATCATAGGCTGCTAATGTGACGTACCTTTCACTTCTCACTTTGAAACTCAGCTACTGAACTGAAAGAAATGCAAGAACTATGAAATTTCTGAGCTATAAAGTGGCAATGAGCGTGTCTCAGTAAGCAAATGCTTATGATATTAACCTGGGAACAGAGAAACCCTGTTTTCCTGTCCCCACTCCAAAATACTCTTGTTTTTGTCTTTCATATGTACTTTAGCAGCTACTGGGTAAAATTTAGAGGTGGTGATGAGGAGGACCAGATGCCCCTTCCACTTTAATTTCTACACTGTAAAATCACCGTGTACCTCAGGGTAAGTCATCTATAGTACACCATAACTTGATCTTCAAGTATTTCCTACTTGATAATTCTGAAGTCTTTGGGTATGCTGAGTTTAATGGGATAATTTTGATAGAAATTATTTCCATTGTTCATTGTGTGGGAATTTGTATTATTGTTTTGGATGTTTGATTCCATTTGGGAAATTAGATCACTAAAAAGTCAGCACTGAAGGAGTTTGCCTATCTGGGAGGGTCTGTCCTTATTTTTATTGGTTTCTGTAAATTATCTATACACTGGGGAGCCTAAGCTGTCAGATCATAGTAATTAATAATAATAGTTACTAAAATAATGATGACAATTACTATTATTATAGTCATAATAATAAAGGCAGAAACTGATTTCCTGTTTAAAGGCTTAATCATTATTGTAAAGTTACACAGGGAAAGGAAAAAAGATTTCTTTAAAAACCTCTGCCTTTCAAGCAAATAACTGCATTGTTCAACAGAAAATACTAGTATAGATTTCTTCAAGTATAAAGTCATCTTATTTTATCTTGCGCCCATTCTTTCAAAAGTTCTACATACATTTTTTAATTTGAGGCACATTTACTCTCCCAATATTTATTTTCAGTAAGGCTGTGGCTGATATTTATTCTTCACAAGCACACACTAAGGCTGAAAACCTGTTTGAGGTAGAGATGCTAACATCTCATTGCCAGCGCTCTATGTTATCCCAATTTTCCAGGGATTTTTGTCAGTAATCAGTATACTTCTATGTCAATAAATTATTTGTTTTTTCAGTTTGGAAGACAATTTCAACCCAGAGAGAGACTGCAATAAATACCTATTAGGTACATGATATTTTGCTAATGAAGAAGATGATGTATTCCTAATGAATAATTTAAAAAATGTGTTGTGAAAGCCTTGCTGAAATATAGGTAATGAATATCATGTTTAGAATACAATTTTTCAGGTGCTCAAACATTATTATTAGAATTCATACTGCCTTCATACACACTGAGGGCAGCCCCTACAATTCTTCTTGCTCCACTAAATCCAGCGGGATTTTAGACACCAATATCTAGCTGTGAATACCAAGGAAGAAGGACACCAATGTGACTTTACATGATGCTAGGTCTGAAATAAAAGGTGTGCTTTATAGCTACACAACTGTACCAGGCCGGACCCCAGCCCCGGCCAAGCTCCTACAAGTGGGTGGGTGGGGGGAGATTTACATGTGAGAAGGTTTTGAAATTTATGATATTACTTCTTGGGGTTTTAGTCATATAGTCAGAAACTATAAAATCACATTTCCAGAGTGAAAGACCAGATACCAGAGCAAGTACAAAAGGACAGACAACTAATATAATTACTTGTAAGTTACACAAATTAAAATTTATTAGAATCTTAAAAAGGAGAAATATTCTCTGTTAGCATCTGTCAAAGGAAAAGTTTGATGCTCAGTTCTGTAATCTTGGAAATAAATAACATAAAATGAAGTAAAACTAATTTTTAATGCAAAATCCTTAATCCAGCAAATTTAAACCTGTGGATTTTAACATCGACAGATTTTAGCTGATGTCAAAAATTGGAGTACAAGTTCTGCACTTGCAAAAAAGCTCAAGAAGATTTTCATAACGGTAAATCAAGTATTTCCAACCCAAATCCTTACTCTTTTGAGAGCATGTACAATCTAACAGCTATTCAAATGTAAATGTCAAAATTTCCTCATTAAAAGAGGCTATTTGAACATCATTATATTCTAATCTTGGAAATGAAGAATGTCCATGGCAGGATGTCAACTATTTCATTCCTTAGAGCTTAATTCAATGTTTTGATGACTCTTAATTTTCAGGTCTTTCATATTCAAATTCTAAATACTTTAACATTGTAGTGGTATCCTTCAAAAGACATTTTTTAGACAAAAATATGCTTTTTCAACCTGCCTCCAAAGTCCCTTAGACTTCTGAATCGACACAAAGTATGTTTTCTAGTTAGAACACAATAAAAATGCACAAGTGCATATGTTACCTTTTTGTCTCTTTAGTAATTATTTCAATCAGACTTTTTGTAATAAAAGTTCTCAATGCAGGCCATACTGTATACTGTACAATACTATATTGTTTTTAAAAAAACCCAAACATTTATTTTCTGCCAATCCAATATCATGAACTACTAACTAATTTTCTTTCTTTTAATATCTGAGGCATGTAATTTAGAATTAAAATGTTCTTACTTCACTGTTCGATGAAGGCTATTTCTAAACTTTGTAGATATGCTTATGTTACATGCATTCTGACCACCCTAAGGGAATTTAAGCTGGAAATACCTAGCTTCTAGACCTTGATGTGACTTAAGAGTAAGGAGGAGCACACCAGGATCAATCTAACTCTGTCTGGGACAAAAGTCTCTACATATTGGGACTTCTCAAGAGGCATCTCAAGATTTTAGATAGAAACAGTAAGGCTCTTGCAGGATTTGGATGTTGCCAGGATTAAGCAGTATCCACCACAAAATTTTCAGAATTTTAATTTTGGGCTTTTAGTGCCTAACTTTTGCCCTATATATCAAATAACCCTTTTATATCTTGTTTCTATTTGACCTGTAGTCCTTGGATAAGCTTCATACCTACTTTTATAGAAGCATATGAAGTTTCACTGTGAAGTTACAGACCAGATCTCAGTTAATCCTGTTTATCATCCTTTAGCATTGATGTTGTCCTTGGCAAATGGCCTCAGTCAGTGATGCAGAAAAGCGCACATCAGTATTCGGCTAATGTGCAGTTGGGACCCCTAATAACACACGCTATTATGCAATTGACTGAGACCACCTAAAGGAAAGAAATAAGATCATTGCAAAAACCTCAGTAATCTCTCCGTTTTATATGGTTTGTGCACTGAAGACAGAATTCCCTATTAGAGGCTCTGAAATGTCTAATAAAGGCTGATGTAGCAATTTAGTGATATTTGCATTTGAGCAGCCTCTAGCTATTCCAATGGTTCCACCTGTGAAGAAAAGAAATGAAGGCCAAAAAAAGGTCAGAATTAAATTAAAAGATAAGCAAAACTTAGAAGATTAAGATGCTACATTTAGCCCAGCTAGAATTATAGAGCATTTTTAGGTCAGGGTTAACATCCATTGTTTGAGCTCTATACACAGAAACTGCTGCAGCTGATGGATTAGGTTTACTGGTATATTTTAATATATTGGAAAGACAAGGATTCTTGGTGGTATTTATCTCCAAGCATCAACATTTCTCGAATTCTAATTAATTGAAACTTAGTTTGATATACTGTCATAACTTCAATAAAAATTGAGGTTTTATATTCAAAAAGAGGAATTAGAGAAAACCAGAATCACAGAAGACATTTCTAAAAGGAAACTGTAAACTGGTGACATTTCTTTATACTGTAAATATTTTCCCTTCTTTACACATAACTCCTGGTTTTCTAGACATTGTTTCATTTTATTAATTTTTGTAACCAATTTGTTTGTATCACTGAATACTCTTTATTCAAACCCTGTAGCACTGACAAATAGGATGCCTAAACATCCTATTTGAGAAATATGGAGAAAACAGACATGTATGATGGCTGGAAGTGAACATATGAAAAAGTACAAGTTGCTCAAATAACTAATGCAGTCTACTGAGCATCATCTGTGGCAATTTTTCTCAGTAGAGAACAACATGAAAAAAAAATATGGTTAGTAGAAAAGTTAGACAGGTGTGGTCAATTAGTATATCTAAACCAAACAGATTTAAAATCCAAATTAATGTGGTATCAGACTTAATCATTATTATAAACAAGCAACAGAATAGTAATGAGGGCTCAGCTGTGCATGTACACTCTATCTGATCCTTAGGCTAGGATCTGTATTCACTCCTGCATTGGTCTCCTGCACAAAACCTTTATTCCAGTGTCAGTCAGAGAGTCAGAAAATTACCCAATAGAAATGAGTGTACATGCACATTACATATCTTGCACTTCAAAGACAAAGAATTTAAAAGCTTCAACAAGATTATCCAGGAAAAATATATGAAGGCGTGGAAGAAATTCCTCCCATCTAAGACACCAAAAGAAAAAGTGAATCGGGATACCTGTAAAATATTTGAATAGGATTTCCTTCTACAAATAAAGATCTTCCCTTATGAAAATACATCTGCAAATGCAGCATAAAAAAATTGACTTGTGAAAATTTGGATATAATAGAAGATGACATAAATTGCTGAAAAACAGAAAAAGGAATCTCTGTTGTCTTTTGCATTTTGAATATTTTCATGTTTTCCTGCTCAGCATATTTAACTTCTTTATTTTTATACACTTCATAGTATATGTTCTAAAATATTTTGTTTGGTTTTAACACTAAGTACAATGAATATAATGTTTCCCTAATTTAATCTTCTTGTCTGGTACATTATATCAAATTTAATTTATATCTGTAACTAATGCGTGGTAAGAAATTGGTTCACTGAGTTACGCATTTCAGCGTTTTTCTTGTAGGTAATGGAATGTATAAAAATAAATCATACTTCATTCAGCCACTGTATAATATTATGTCACCAGCAAGTGCCCAAAGCAGCACAAACCTTAAGCATTTAAAGTTTGAAATGGTTAAGTTGCAGCTAAATCTTCATAATTACTCATCTAAAAAAAAAAAAAAATTGTATAAGTCTAATGAACTGTTAATGATGAAACCTGAAAATTATCACATACTAGATTCTTTCTCCTCTTTAAAATAAATACAACCTTATTTTAGTCACAACAAAAATAAATTTCAGTACTCCTATTTATTATGCTAAACCATAGAAAGGGTAACTATAATAATGCATGAGAAATAACATTTTTTTGCCTTCACTGGCCTAGAAACGAATGTATTTCCCTCACTTAAAAAAAATACATGTCTGAACTGAGATCAAAATTAGAACTGCATACCTGAACACATAAATAAAATAGTACTGTATTCAGTATCTGAGGAATATAACTGTCACACTTGAGTTGCCCTCCTATTCTCTAAAATAGAGTTCTTTATGTATCACACCACACTACAGAATATGGTTAATCTTCAATATGTTAACTACACTAGGCAATAAAAAGAAAAAAAAAGGAATTTCTCGTGGGTTCTACTTCAGGAAAGTGCGTTTGTGACAGCCAAGCATATCAGTTTGGGGAAAACAAACAAACACACAAAACTAAACCAAAGAAAACCAAACCAAAACAACAAACAAACAAATCAACCCACAACAGAACAGAAATCCAGTAGAATTTCAAGCCATGCCCTCTGTAATAGTAGCTACCTTACAAAATATAGGTTGTAATCTTCCATTTAAATATTTAAGAAGGTGATAATTTAAATCAATCCTGTTGGGTTTGGTGGTAGTGGGTTTAGTTTTTTGTGGGTTTCTTTGTTTTGTTTTCTCTCTCCTTCCACTGCCCCTTCCCTCCCCAACCCAAATGAATATGACACTATAAAATAGACTACAACAACCTACCTTTTGTTAGTACTAGGATATATGTGACAACAACATACTCAAGATAATTTTTTTAGTATTACAATAATTTTGAACTTTAAAGGATTTCTGCTATTCTTCATGGCTCCAATTATAATGAACTCGCTTCAGTTTTCAAAAGCAGTATGTATTCAACACATATGGCAAGAGGAGTGGTAAATAAAGTTTGCACACATTTGGACAGCTCCAGTGACCTGAACAGGTTGGGACTAAATCCTTAGAGTTTCTGAAATATGGAACCAGGTTCATTCTCAGAAATGAAGAAAATCAGAGAAGTCAAACCACTACTAGGAAAATAAGTCTGAAATGTTATTTGGTAATGATGTAGGTACCATGCACTATTAACATTTTCTCAGAAAAATCACATTTTTGCTTAAATCGATAGTGTTGGTATTTTTCTGCCACTGAAAGATATGTTCATTTTGGCATTTCTGTGGACTGTGAGTTTTGCAGACCATGAAGGCAAAAGAAAACCTCATGCAGCATCTGCAAGTGGAAAGCTTTACTGCGAGCAAAAAGGATGGTTGAATTTTAACTCTACTACGAAACTATTTCAGTTATAGTAGGAAATCTATAGATTTCCCCTAACTTCAGATCTTATTTTGAAGCCTTGGTTTCAGATTTTAGGGAAAGGAAGAAGAAATATAAGAGAAATTGAAATATGATTCTATAAATGGAGTGGAAGGAAGATTTCACATTTCAGTGCATCTGGAGAGATTCCTTTCCCAGTTTTGAAGAGATATTGCCCTCCCACTTCCAAAACCCCAAAGCAACAGAATTACAGGTGATTTTAAATTTCTATTTTTATTGTCAGTCAGGAAAAGAAATTCTCAGCAAATACCTAACAGAGACTATTGAAACTGCATAAAAAAACAAGTCATTATTTATGACCACTTCACTACAATATTCAGGCAAATATTTCTTCTACCATACTCAGAATTACTATCTAGTTAATAGTGTTGGCATATTCCTAGTTACCATCTGACACCACATCTTTCCCAAATCCCCGGAAGGTTACTCAATCTCATCACAGAGCATAGGGGTGTGAACTAAAGTGATACTACTGAAATACTATCACTACACAACTGAAAATTCTGCAGCACCAGCAAAATTATCTTAACACAAAACCCCACTAACACTTGTTACCAAAAATAAAAGAGCACTAGAGGAAAATAATGGAGGGATGGGAAGTGTTGTCAGTAAATCTAAAATTCTTCTGAGCAAATCCAAAATTAGGGGGCAGTTCCATTATGACAATATATGATTTCAATTCTTAAAACACTGGGAGAGGGTTAGCACTGAAATGGTACCAATTATCTGAAGAAGACGCAATACATTTTCATTCACCTTCTTCACCTTTTAGTTGGGAGGGCTGGGTGTTGGAAACAAAGGATAACATCATACTTCTTTCTCTAGTTCAGGTCTGGTGACAGAAGTTTACTAGCTATATTAAATCAAAAAAGCACAGCGTTGGAATTAGACCTTCTCCCACGAACTTAAATGCATGCAATACACATGAAGAATTTTTTGGAATATGCGATTTGAGAAGTATTCAACCGTGTAAGCCAGTAAGTTAGTATTAATCATTCACTGAGTTTTGTAGCCTTTTTAATCCGACCTTTGGGTTCCTGATAATGGAACTGTAATACATCAAGAGTAGCAATACCATATTTATTACAACTGCTATTTTTTTTTTCCTTTTAAACTCTTCAGTTGATTTGTAACAATTTAATTACTCCATGATCTCCTCAGTTTTCACTGCCCCATAAGGAAATTTGAGTGTGCGCAGAACTGACCCAAGCCACAACAATACTGGGACTCACGGACCCAATATATTAGGTAACACGTAAGGCAAATCTGCTGCCACCTCTTTGCAGTATCCCAAGGACAGCACATTTCATGCAAGGGGAGAGATTTGCTACAAGTGCTGTAGCCCAGGGAGATCTGAGAAGTAATCACTGCAAAAAATCAAGAGAAGAGAGAGTCAAAGCACATGCTTTATAAAACAGCTTAACCAAGCAAGTAAATCCATTTACCTGCACTGTGCAACTATTGTCATGACAGCTCCATGGACAGCACGTTCATTTTGACACCTCCACCATACTGTATCTCAAGACATACAAGTGTTACATCAAATGCATTCCTCAGAAGTCAGCTAGCAGCTTGCTTTCTTGGCACATCTCAAATGTGTGGATAAATTCCCAGGACTACACATGCCGTGCTTCATCACCTTATTTTTAAACTCTTTCAAAGTGTCTGCACCCTGCCTTTAATTCACTGGCTTTGGCTTTTCTCCAGGTTACTCTCCATTACAGGTATTTGCGTTTGAAGTAGTTATAAGTGCTTCTCCTGGGGCTCCAGGTTGTGCGGGACCCTACCTGGGGTAAGGTGCTGCTAGGAGGGCACGACCCAGAGCGAGGCAAGGTGGCATAGGCAGAGGGAGAGGTGGAGTGGGGAAGAGTGGTGTAGGCAGAGCGGGACAAGGTGTTGTAGGAGCGGGACAAGGAGCTGTACAGGGGGCGCGTGAGTGTGCTGTAGGCAGTGCGGGACAAGGGGGAGTAGCCTGAGCGTCCCACAGAGCTCCATGCTGAGCGGGAGGCAGGAGCCCATGTGAGGTTGGAGCCCAAGCGAGTTGTGGTGTCACAGGAGGGGGCCCACTGAGGGCTGCACACTGAGCGAGACCCCAGGTTGCCCACGGCCCGGGAGACTGAGTAAGAGGTGGGTGCATAGAGGGAGCGGGCTGAGGCAGCTGCCAGGGGGTCTGGGGCTGGAGAGCAGGCTCCTGATGAGTCCTCGGGGTGAGCGGGGGGTGAGCCGGTGGTGCAGGCACCTGCGGCCCCCACAGACACTGAGGTGGCTGAGCACAGCGAGTGGGCTGCAGGGGCCCCCACTGGGTGTGGGGATGGAGAGTACAGCGAGTGGGCTGCCGGGGGTCCCACGGGGCGTGGAGCTGGGGAGCACAGCGTGCGAGCTGGGGGGGCACTCCCCATCTGCAGCCCTGCTGGGGTGGCACTACGGGCAGCAGAGTGGGGTGCAGGGGAAGCCGCTGGGCAGGAGGCTGAGGAGCACACGCCGTGGCCTACTGGAGTGCTCAGGGGTTGGGAGGTCAGGGTGGGCATTGGGCCACATGGAGGCTGGGCTGTGGGAGAGGGTGCAGAGCCGCAGACAACATGCGAGACGGAGGCACCAGCTGTTGGTGGCATGGTGACAGTGTGAGCTACTGGAGAGTACATTGGATGGGATGGTGGAGCAGATATATGGGTAGGGACTGCCTGGGTTGCCACTGTGGGGCCAGAGCCAGCTATGAAGTGAGTTAGCAGGGCGCTCACCGCATTATCTGCGGGGACAGCAACTGAGTAGGACACTGGCCCCCCTCCGCCTGCAGGCTGGTGCACAGGAGCAGTACCTGTCTCAAACACCACTTGAGGCATAGGGGGACACACAGGGTTGGAGGCTGGGGCAGGCATAGAGCCATACACGGATGGAGGCATCGGGGCACATGTAGCAGAAGGCACAGTCTCACATACGACACGGAAGCCAGGATCGCCTCCTACATCAAAACCAGAACTGACGTTTGGATTGAAGCCTTGGTTGCAGATGGTGTTGCATAAGGGATGGCCCGCAGGGAGGTACACAAAGTCATACACAGGCTGGCCCCCTGCACTGCAATTTGGGTTGCACATTGGAATACATACATATTCACACATGGAGTTGAACGCAGGGTCTGCCACTGGGACAGGCCCAGAGCCATTCATGTGGACGGAGCCGTTTTCACACACCGGGTGTGACCCATTCTGGCTGACAGGCAGGGCACCGTTCTGAGCAACAGGCAGGGTACCGTTCTGGCCTGTGATGCAACACACTTCGGCCTTGGTGCATCCCTTGCAGTAGGCAAATTTGTGACATCCAAGATTAGCCAGGAGCCGGTGACTGCCAAGCCTGTAAGGTGTGAACTCCACAATGGTCCGTGCCTGCTGGTTGGATGCCAGTGTTCCCAAACTGCATTGAGATAAGGGAAAGAATTAGGACCCTGGCCAGCTCAGAGACATGAAGAGCTACAATGTGAGAGCATGTAATTAGGCTTGATTTGCTACAACATGTTTTCAGAGACATGCTGTTATGACAACTTTGTCTTTCTTGCCTTCCTCCAAAAAAAAAAACCAAAACAAACCCTACATATGAAAAGGATGGGAACAACTTCTGTCCCAAGAGAAGATTTGGAAAACTCCCATAGTCGGTTCTGCAATTGGAACTGTAAGCTTATTCATGATACTGCCTTGAATTCTTCAAAAATGTAGCACCCTTCTGCTTCAAAAATGTACTTCCTGCTTTCAATTTCCAGTAGCTTAATTTGGATCGGACAGCTTTGTGGAATCGAGTTCATTACTATTCAGCAAGAACAATTCCTAATTGCTTCCTCTCAAAACTAGTCATACTTTTGTCAGTTCCCCTTGTCATGAAGAACATCCATGCATATTAATGAACAACTATTTTTCCTAGAATGTTATAGCATGCTGGATGTCTCCACTTTCTGTGATTAACATGTTATGAGAACAGAATGCATACTGCTGTTTCTCACTGTTGTTTTCTAATTGATCACGTGTGTGGTGCCAGTTCATGAACAATTAGAGAAATTCTATTACAGACTCAATAAGATTATAAGGGATGGAGAACACAGCTAGAATTTCTTTTGAAGAAAACAGTGTGTTCCCTTTCAGAGAGAAATTTCAAACACACAGTTAATGTAAAACTTGAGAAAAAATGAAGCAGCAGCATATCTTGCCAGCTCTAAATGATCCATCAGTTTCAAGAGGACTAAGGCTTTTAATGGAGTCTCAAAGCAGTAAGAGCCAAAAAGTCCTGTTCAGATCTCAAACACCAAAAATATTAGTCTTCCTCGAAACCTGCTCTGATCTAGCACACGTTAGCCAACGTCCAATATTTTCCCCATTTAAATAATCGATGATCTTACTCAATGGTCATTGGCTCTTTGAATAAACCACAGCCTTCTAATGTCATTACACAGTTCTTCATATCTTCCTGGAGAGGATTGCAGAAGGAGATCTCTGCAGTACATGGTACTTTCAGCCTCGGCTGGTTCAGTAGCTAGTCAGAAAATAAACAAACACATCACTCTAGAGCCAAATGTTACACATTTAAGTTCACACTGATCTTGCCAAGATAAGAAATTAAAAAAAAGGATGTATTTCAAGTTTATTGGCATTGTACCTAGAAAGTGGCCAGTAAGAGTCCCTCTGTTCCTTAGATCAACAATTCCATAATTAAAATTCTTTACCTTTACAATAACAGGTGGTCTGTTGATCACGATATCCCTGCTCACCATCAGAACTTCTTCACAGTCTGGGTCTGAGACAGCAGCTACTTTAATAATGTTGTGATCACAGAGATAAGGTCCATACTGATTATATGATATACACACTGGAATTGTTTTCACTGTAAATAAAAATATTTTAATTATTTTTTCTGATTTTTGGCTTATATTTCCACTTTCCTTTCTCCTAAAGTTTAACTGGCATTTACAATGACTAAAATATTAATTTATCACAGCATTTTTAAAAACAGACATGATTTTTCCTAGCTTACCTAGTTAAATACACTGTTACTTGCAACAACCAGATTCATAGTTTTCAGTTAATATAACTATCTGTGCATTTACAGGTTGGTTTATTATAAGCATTATCATCATCATCATTATTATTATACAAAGTTTGGAAAATTTCTCTCCAGTGTAATTCTTAAAGCAATAATTTAAAAAGCGGGAAAATTAAAGTGTGATAAAACAGAATGTTAATATCAGGTATGAAATTTAATCTTATAATGATGTGTTTTAATTAAAGGTAACATTTTTCTTCCAGAAAAAGATATTAACCCTGTAAACAAGTGTTCATGTTCTGATATACCTTTGTACTTCCCAGTATATGGTATATCTAGAAATTATTACTTCAGTGCTCAAAACAAGTGTTTTATACTGGCTAGTATCTTCTGGACAAAGGGGGAAAAAATGCTTTTCTGATAAACAGCTTCAGCTTTATGTTTCTGTTGAATATAGAAACCAGAACCTAACTTTTAGTGGAAATGAGTTTTTAAATCATTCTAAGAACCTCTAAGGCTTGGGGAAATTAAAGACAACAATTTACCTGTCACTACACATGTAGTATTGACACTGTGTTGATTTTTGCGTCATCACCCTAAAGTAAATTCAGCTGTCAATATTTAACACTGCATTCATTTCAGTTCCCACCTCTACTAGGAAGTCTACACTAGTCCTAAAAATCAAAATATCTCCTGTAAAGAACAGTAGACAAAGAGGTGTTAGCCAAATTCACCTTCTTACCTTCCCTTGGACCCAATGGGATTGTCACACTGTCTTTCCAAAACTGATCCAATGGGCAGCCACTATAGGTTATTATTTGTGCACACAAATTAAACTTCAGAGTTTTGTTTTCATTACGCAAATTTTCAAGCAGCCAGTGCAGTTGGACATCTTCACCGTACATTGGGCAATTAGCCATCTTTAACCTCATGTTAATACCAGAGTCACTCAAAAATGGGTTTTTCAGAGACGATAACTCTCTGTCAATATGACAGTTGGAAGCATTGCAGTACCCTGGATAAATTCTTCTGTAAGCCCGGTAATAGGCTTCTTTGTTTTTCACAGAACCTGTTGAAGAAGATACATGATAAGGAATCCGCTGGGGGCACAAGAAGACACATCTACCCACTTAATAAAGATAGATAATTAAATTTCTTCTTCCTTCTTCCTGAAACCTAATGTAGTGACTTGGTGTAGAACAAATCCACCAGATAATGAAACACAAGATATGGTATAAGATATAAAAAGGAAAACCACAGTATTTTGCAAAAATTTACATGTAAAGTATTTACAAAAAAATTGTAATTTTACAATCAACTGTGATCCACTCATTATTCCTTTATGCAATTTTGCTGGTTGAACTCCTCCCTGCTACTGGAAGATGAAAACCAGTAATCAGTAGTCCAAAGTGAGAACAGCAGAATATCCTAATAATACATGAATTCAGTAAGCAGGCATATTTTCTGACAGATCTGGTACACGAAGTAACAAGAAAGAAGTTAATCCTGGGTTTAAAAGAATTTAGGGGGTTTCTTTTAGATTATCTAAAGTTTGCTTATATCTTAAACCACTGTACAGGTGACACTAAAACATGTACATACAAATATTGGTATTAAAAGGGCTGGAAGGCATGTCCTGTGAGGAGTGGCTAAGGACTCTGGGCTTGCCTAATTTGGGGAAAAGAAGGCTGAGGGGCCACCTCATTGCTCTCTACAGCTTCCCAAGGAGGAGAAGTGGAGAGAGGTGCTGAGCTCTTCTCCCTGGGATCTACTGGCAGGACGTGGGGGAATGGGTCCAAGCTGCGTCAGGTGATATTCAGACTTGACATGAAGAAACATTTTTCTACCAAAAGGGTGGTCAACCACTGCAACAGGCTTCCAAGAGAGGCGTTTGATATCCCAAGCCTGTCAATGCCTTAGAATGAGGTATTTGAACAATGCCCTTAGTAATATGCTTTAACTTTCAGCTAAATACATCTTTGAGGCAGAAGGGTGCTACAGGCAGTTACACTAGAGGATCACTGTAGGTCCCTTCCAACTGAAATATCCTATCCTATATTAATGCAATTGCTAACTGCTTCATTTTAATCATCTAAATGTGTTTAGAAGTTTAAGAATCAAGGTCTTTGAACAGAAATGTATCTTCCTCTTTCTCAAAAAATACAACTCCAGATTGTTCTATTAATTTTAACAAAGGACAGATTATACTAATAATTTTACATGATTAGCACTGAAAATTTCCTCTAACTTATTTAATGGCTTTTCATCATACCTAGTTCATACTTGTAAGCCCCAGTGATATCTTCAAATTGCTCACTGCCAACACGCTTGGTGATTAGACGTTGTCCACATGGCCAAGGATCGCAGAAAAATTTTGTTCTTTTGGCACCGTTTTGGGAAAGCCAGCCAACATAGTTTGAATTTACTCGAGAAAACAGATGATGACCATCATAGTCCAAGTCCAGTTCCCCTTCTCTGATACTTCGAACCCAGGTAGGACCGCTGCAAGCTGTACCTAAGCCAGATAGCAACGTTATAGTGGGTTGTAACCTGAGTAGTAGGAAAACTCAACAACATAAGAAGAAAACAATTACAGTTATACTAAACAGTTACCTCTGCCTGTTTCCAAAGGTGTTGGATCCAGACACTGCCAATCACCACAGCACTGTTTTAGGTCTCTGCGAGCCATCCAAGATTCATTCCAGCAGTGATATCGCCTGTAGGATGCAGGTATATAGGATTAAAGACATCTCTTGGATCACCAAGTTCAATGCCTTACAATGGAGGAAAACCATGTCAGAGATAACATTTTAATCAACTGAAAACTCTCTATGTCTTAAAACTTTTAATGATGTTTGGGGGCAGGAGTTGTTAGGTTTACTTTATATCACTCAGACTGGAAATTCGTCCTGCAGACCTGACTGCAAAACACTCTTCTTACAGCCCGTTTTTTTTTTTTTTCAGTTGATAATGTGTCAGCACAGCTCTTTCTTTTAAGTAGTTTATTTTCCTAATATCATCCTCCTGGATCTTTACAGGAAAATCACATACTGGCTTAGTCTTCTTTTTTAATGGCTTAACAAAGAATAAACTCTTTAGTAATTTGTGTTAAAATAAGATACTCCTTTCCTTATATTTCAGTTTGACCTTATTTTTTTGACACATGAAAGGGCAGAAAATTCATTAAGAGCTCTCACAGATGAGACAAAAAAAAAATTCTGGTGCAGTGAAACTATGAACACACAGACCAAGGGTGACAACATGAAATTCTGCTGTTATAAGTGATAATGTCATAGTTGTATGAAAATGAATTGAAAGGTTTACAAGAATAAAGCAATCTATGGTAAAAAAATCTCAGGAAGACAATGTAATTATCAAACAAGATGGCCTTATTCTTTTAACTGAGAAGGGTAAGCAGGTAGCATAACTTCTCACAAATGGTTTTCTTTTCCTTTTCTGAAAATGTAGATTGAGCAGACTGCCTGTTCAGTAACTACATGTTTGGAAATGTATATTTAGGAAACTAAACTGCTTTGTCACAACAAAGAAAGATACACACTGATCTGCTAGATTTACACTAGTCTTTCTATCATTTAATTAAAAAACAAAAACAAAATAAAAAACAAAAGAACTTGTGTATTTCTTATTTACCATAGCTTGTCTTTACCACATAGGTTTTTTCCAGTACAGTCAAACATCTCATTGATACCAAGTGGATTCTCATTTGAGCTTGGAAAACAGAAGCTTGTGACAACACGGCTTGGAATTCCCAAACACCGCATCACTGTAGGGAAAAAAATAAATATTAATGAGCCATTACAAATGGTAATTAGTCAAGAAAATCCTTCACTTGTTTTATCAATAAGTCTCCTATATTCTACTTTGCAATTATATAAATACAATGGATAGAAAGCAGTATTTGGGATGCCCTGATTCTGTCTTCAAAACTTCTTTTATGTGGTTGAAAGTACTCTGAAAAGAGCCTAGCAGAAAGAAATGGCTTGGTATTCTTCCAACTTATACTAGAAAAACCCCAAAATCCCCAAACCAGAATCATGAACCTGATCCTACATTAATAAAACACAGTCATTTTGTTGTAAACAGTGAATCTATGTACTCATAGATTTATCTTTGCAATATCAATTCAATTTCAATTCAATATCAATTCAATTCAATTTCATGTGTAGAAGCAGGTTCAGTAAATAAATGGTAAAATGTCCAAATTTAATTTTTTTGTCTGGAGAGTATAGTTCACTATTATCTTATTCTTTGCAGTAAACTAACATAGTAGCCTGCTGCTTTCATGTTTTGGAGGGGACAGTGCTACAGGTTTTCCTTTTCATATCTTAGTGTTTTTCCTCAGCCTTCAAACTTCACCCAAAGGATATTTTGGCTCCACAATGCTGCAATTGCTCTGTGTTTTAATAAAGTTGTAGATTTGATAGCTGCATGGTATAAAGGTCACAGAAAAGACAGTACTGCTTTTCTTCTTGCTCTTAATGCTGTGTAGGAAAGCAATAGGTTGATAACAAACACTATGTTAGGAGCCATTCCATATTATAGCAAGAGAAAAACACTATTTTTTTTTATTTTTATTTTTTTTAGTAAAATGCTTAATATCCTTCCACTAGTTTTTAGGGTCAGAGGTTTCTGATCCTGGTTTTCTCTCTTCCTTTTTGGATAGCTGGGTAAGAGTAGACTGAAATATCCTACCTGTGCACATTACTGAAGCAAGAGACCCACAGTACCCATATCTGACTGGCCTGCATCTGCCATTGTACCACTGCTGAAGAATGGGGACACTTCCATTCCAGGAAAATGGTTTTGTTCCTTTCAGGTAATCATTGTTTTCTGGAATCTTCATTATACTGCTAGTGATATGGCTGCTTATCTAGAAAGAGAAAATAAAAAACACCTTCTCAAAGAGCTGACCATGTCTTTAATCCTAAGTATATCATCAAATCATTAGATATTGGTGTCACAAGTTAGCTTTTTCTGTGAATCTGAGCACAGAAAGGATTTCCCCTGTTACTCATACTATGTTAGATTACAGTTCAACATGTCTTTCTATAATATAATGGAGTGTGTTCTGACCTATTCAGAGGTCACACACCCCTAGAGGTCTTACCATGTGATTTACCACCATGCTGACATGCACAGGGTCATTGCGCCAACAACGGTCGCGATCAGAGCCATGATGATAACTTGCACCCATGTCTAGGATCTTCAAGCAGATATCCAGAATTCCATCTTCAAACTGATGAAAGAGAAGTTAAAACAGGCATCAGTGGTTCTGCAACTTCCTTAATTTTACTGCAGAAAAATTCCTTCCACTTGTTTGGTCTACAGTGAAATTCTCAGACGTTTTGTTTTGTGCATGCATAATCTGGATTGGTCCTTAGAACAAAAGTTCTAAGGAAGAAGTTCTAAGTTCATGCTCCATAATAAAACCATGCATTTCTTAAAAGGTATGGATAACACTTCACTTATCCATATATGGATGACATCTACTTCTGAAGAAGCCTTTAAAACATACCTGTCCAAAGTGCCATGGTCGAGAGGTAATATGCTTGTGAACGCCTTCATACAGTATCCCATGCTCATTCAGAACATATTCTTCTCTATGGGCCTGATTGTCCATATATACAGGGTCATCTGGAAAAGATACCGAGCTATCACTCAGACAAATGTACATTTCTAGCACTTCTGTATCTTCTACTTGACTGTACCCCTCTTTCTTTTCCTACCTATTTTTGATTTATATTTTTAAACATGTTCAAGGGTGCAGGCTCTTTAAACATTCAGAGACAATTCATTTCTACTTACAGCTAGGTATTATCTTTATTAGGTCTCTCCTTGCTATAGTATGCTGAATTACAGAAATTGCAATTTATCTTCACACTAAGCCACTCCAGAAGTCAATCACTGGGCACTTAAGAGTTCAGTATCTGATTTTTGTCAAATCAAAAGCACAGACAATGTAAATATGTAATGATTATGGCAAGGTCCTACAGACTCCAGATCTGCTTGCTATCAGAACCAGATGTACAGGATTTATTTTGCATTTGTATACTATATTATTTAATAATGATACCACAGAATTCACAGAATTACAGTATGTTTGAGGTGGGAAGGGACTTCTAGAGGTCATCTGGTCCAGCTCCCTGCTCCAGCAGGTTCATGCTGTGCTGGTTACCCAAGATCACACCCATGTGGCTGTAGAGCATCTCCAAGGATGGAGACTCCACAACCTCTCTGGGTAACCTGTGCTAGTGTTCGGTCACCCTTCCCTTAAGAAAGTGTTTCCTGTTGTTCAGAGGAAACCTCCTGTTTTTCAATTTGTGCTAATTGCTTTTTGTCCTGTCAAGCCCTTGCAAAAAGGTGAGGTTTAAAAAGGGTGGAAAGTTTGAAGTGGCAAATTACTTAATAGTACTATCACAGCTAGAATTGCAGGTTG